>PVKA01004227.1:63381-101273 GCA_004027165.1 Ctenomys sociabilis
TTTTTTTTTTTTTTTTTTTTTTTTTTTTTTTTTTTTTTTTTTTTTTTTTTTTGGTCTTTTTGAGACAGGGTCTCGCTATGCAGTTCAGGCTGGCTTTAAGCTCACTTTGTAGCTCAGGCTGGTCTCGAACTCACAACAATCCTCCTGCCTCAGCCTCCCGAGTGCTGGGATTACAGGCATGCGCCACCACGCCCGGCTTCCACAGTAGTCTTTGGAATAAGAAGCGCCAGTTGGGCCAGCTTCTGCATCTGATTTCCGCAGTAAAACTCAGACTCTATCCTGAAAAACAAACCGATTCCTGAACCCGAGGGCACAGGGCAGACATGAGGTGCAGTGAGCAACAAGAGATATGAAGGCCTGTGACTCCTCCAAGCTCAGGATATACAAAGTGGAGCAGAGAGCAGGTGCCTGAATGCCCTGAAGCCCACGAGTGGGGAGACACTGCCAGCAGATTAGGAAGAGCTGCAGGCGGGGAGGAGGCGGGGGAATAGGTGCAGTCAGAAGTCAAACTAGCAGAAACAGGGAGATTTCCTTACAAGAGGAATCTGCTTCTGCAGGACGCCTCTGTGGGGAAGGGGGATGTCCAGAGACTCCTGGAAGCGGTGGCTCCAGGGCACAGCCTCACCTGGGGCACAGCCGCCTCGCTCTCTGCATCTGCTCGCGAGGGGCGGGCGCAGCTCGCCAGTACCACGAACCCGGAGGGGTGGCTGGGGGCGGCCTCCAGCAAGGCTGCCTTCACGGACGTAGTGCCTAGGTCGATACCAAGAGTGACACACTGTGCAGCCATATGAGCGGCACCTCGCGCAGCTCTCGGATCGCTACCCGCTGCACGCGCTGCAGCCAGCTTCACCTGGGAGGGAGGGAGGCGCCTGGACTCAGTTCGTCCTGCCACACTTTTGGCCACACTCAGCATGGCGGCATTTCGCTTTCCTATTGGCTGAGGACACACGCAAACCTCGCGGTGGGCCTCACGGATAGGTAAAGAGGCGGCAGAAGGCGGGACCTAGAGGCCCCGCCCCTTAGGACGAGGGTTACGGGACCGTGCGGCGGGGTTTGAGTCTCGCTTGTCAAAGGATCGAACGATTCACCCGGAAGCCACGAAGCCCCTTGTGCCCCTCGGGGACGTTTGATTTTCTTTCACACTGGAGTTCCCATGTCTGACAAGCCGCCTGGGCCTCTTTGCCCTCCCTGCACCACTATCCGGCTCAGTCTAGTTAAGACTCGCAAAAACTACAACTGCCAGGGCCCCTCGCGTAGAGATCTGGCCTCCACGAGTCAGGTGACTCGAGTCAGGTGACAGCTGGCCCGCCTTCACACAAAGTCAACCCAGCCCGGGGAATTCAGGTACACTCTGAAACGCTATCCGGCGCGAGGTTGCTGCATCTTGTGAGGTCGTCCGCGGATCCTGGGAGGATCTCAGGTGAGAGCCAGCAGGATACGGACAGCCTCTCCACTTTTCCCAGGTGGACCTCCGAGGCCCAGACACTGGTCTGGCACATCGGCGGGGCAACCTCCCGGGGCTTCAGGCTCCCACAGCCGCATATGGGTTCCAGCTCCTACCACTGGACAGCCCCTGATTTGAGAGCCTGGAAGAGGGTGAGCGAAGGCAGGGACGCCGGGCTGTCAGGGTGGTGTGGGCGGCATTATTCCACTGTAGTTCTCGTCCCTTCTTCCCGCCTCCTGCCCAGTTGCCGCCTGAATCTGGATTGGGAAGCATACGGATCGTTTGACAGAGGCAGTTCTCTGAGAGGACCATTCCCGCAGCAGCTGTTGGCTTGTCCAAGCTAGACTCTGGGACACTAAGTAAGGATAGAGTCCCACCCTCCCCTCTGGAGTTCTCAGCCCGGAGGAAGGGTAAATACCTGGACCCTACCCGTTCAGTAAAATTGACAAAAATTAACTGCTTTGTAAGAGCTTGCCAAATGCCTTTGGCACCGCTAGTAATCACATTACAGCAGATATACAGTATTTCTTCAACGTTTTTACCCTTATCAATCCACCTCCTCTTGAGATCCTAATGCAGGTGATAAACTGTATTCGCTTATGTATTTTAGCCCTTATTGCTCATATGTAATGGTTTGAGAGCTACAGACCTTAGTGATATTTTAAGTTTTTCTTCACTTCTCTAAAAAACAAGTTTAGCCCTTTTGAAAATGCATGCTTTACATTTCATCTCATTTGTGGGGTATGTTTCCCCATAAAGAAGTGGAAATTGAATTTTTTTTTTTTTTTTTTTTTTTTTTTTTTTTTTTTTTTTTTTTTTTTTTTTTTTTTTTTTTTTTTTTTTTTTTTTTTTTTTTTTTTTTTGTACTGGGGATTGAACTCATTACTTGCATCTGTCAGGCAGGCGCTTATGCCACCTGAGCTTATCTCCCCAACCCTGAAGTCACATTTAAAAAGTAACAAGGGGGAGACCCAGGCTTGAACCTGCATATTCTGTCTGCAGAACACACAGTCCTTTCTACATCTGTTACTTCTCCAAGGAAGTTCCTGGTGGTGGGACAGAGGACAAGACTAACACAGTTGCATGGCAGAGAGGAGCTGTCATGAGATATCTCACTCCAGATTCATCCCACAAGGAAACCATGGGGATGGGAGAAGTCTTGACATCTAAATGAGGCCTAGAGCCGGGCGTGGTGGCGCATGCCTGTAATCCCAGCACTCGGGAGGCTGAGGCAGAAGGATTGTTGTGAGTTCGAGACCAGCCTAGGCTATAAAGTGAGTTTAAGGCCAGCCTGAACTGCATAGTGAGACCCTGTCTCAAAAAGACAATAAATAAATAAATAAATAAATAAATAAATAAATAAGGCCTAGAAGATAGATCTTATATTGGGAAGAAGGCCAGACCAAACAGAACTCACTGTTTGAAATACTGCTTTGATAGTGTAGGTTTCATTGGCCACTAGTTGTATATGATCATCAGCATATGATTTGAAGCATTTTACTCAAACTTCTCTGTAAGCATGTCTTTCCTAGGGTCTTGAGGGAGACGTTAGCTGAAGTAGTTGAAGAAGGAACAATTCAAGTCAGCATTCATTTCCTCAGAGTGGCTTTACATAACCAACAGCTGCTCTGAGCCAGTTTCCCCATATATCAAAGAAAGATAAGTCCTCTCTGGATCCCCTTCTCTAAAGATGTGGTGAAAAACCTGTGCAATCAGAAATGTGAAGTGAAAGTTCTTTGTGAGCTGTCCAGTTGCCATGGTTCCAAATGGCACATTGTCCACCTGGGGCTGAGCTGATTCAACCTTAACATGAAGTTCTCTTGCTGTTTGTTTTCCTCCTAGTTCTGAGAAATCAGGGAACATGATAAAGAATCGGCTGCTTATTTTTATCCTTTTTCTTCTGAAGCTTATAGAGAACTGTGGTAAGTTGTAAAATGGATCATCAACTCTGTAAGAAAAATATGGTGGCTGTTAGAATAAGAAACCCAAGTTTAATATAGTCCAGGCTGCATGTCTGCTTGCCCCTCTGCCAGGGGTAGAAAGCCAGATCCAAGTCAGGGTGCCAGGAGCTGTACAAAGAGCTAATGATTCCACATATAATTGGTCTTCTCTGCTCATGGGTCTCTGTTATTTTTCCTATGTCATCAAAGTCAACAGTTGATTCTTATTATCAGACTGTATATCTTGTTCTCCAAGTCAAACTTTAGAGCACCAGCAAGCCAAGATAATATCTGTAAAGAACAGCTTATGTGTCTGCGCTATAGACATCACCAAAAGAGCTGTGGCTCTTAGGAAACACTAGGGAGGTGGATGAGGTGGCCACCTTGTGGTACCTGGTTCTGCAGAGAAGTCACCTGGCATCACCTTGTAAAAGAAGAAAACCTACCTTAAAGGAAGCCAGAGGAACAGTGTGCCACACCTCAGCAGAACTGGTACAGAGGCACAGGGAGCACAGAGTTTGCATATCCTTGTAGGAAGTCCCTTTCAAAACCTGTTTGTCATTCCAGCAAGTCTCCCACTACCCAAAATGTTTCTGGAATTTCTTCTATGAAGAGCTTTCTGTTCAGCACTCCAGGGGTGCCAGACCCATTACAGCATTTTGATCATTAGCTTAACTATATATGTTTAAAAAAGAAAAAAAAAAAAAATCTTAAAATTTCTGATTTAAAAGCTCAAAGGAACCTGATACAAACAATACAAACCCTGCGCACATTCCTCAAGAGTCATGCACATGGGGCCGGGGAGATGGCACAGTAGAATAAGTACTTCTCTGGCAAGTACAAGGGCCTGAGTTCAATCCCTGGTTCCGCCAAAAAAAAAAAAAAAAAAAAGAGTCATGCACAGTGTGCTCTCCTCTGCCCTACACCATTTTGATGATCTGGCCTCTTGAATCTATAAAAGAACAATAGCCATCTGATTCGCTCTTCCAGATTTGTTAATTAGCAGTCATATTACTTTGTAGTCACACCTGTGGATAAGCGGTTTCTAAGAGAGGAAAGTCCTTCTGCCATGGGGCACAGTGTTTCTTGGTAGGGATGCCACCGCCTCACCGTCCCCTACCTGGCCATGCTGTCTGGGAATAAGGCCTGCATATGTGTGCAAGTGAGAGCTGTGTGCACGTGCTGTTGTGCACATACATGGGCAAACATTAAGGCTTCTTAGTAATGCTAATAGCTTACCCAAGGAGTAAAAGTATCCAGCTACCACAACTCCAGTTAATTAGAAGGGAAACTGAGGCCTAAGTAGGGCAGAAGGCTTCCCCAAATTTATTATTTATTTTTGGCGGAACCAGGGATTGAACTCAGGCCCTTGCGCTTGCCAGGGAAGTGCTTATTCTACTGAGGCATCTCCCTGGCTCCAGCTTCCCCCAATCCACAGAGCTTGAAAGTAGCAAAGCTTCGGTCTCCGTAGGATCTCCACTCCCTTACATGACTGCCTTCTTTCCTGGCTGTCATTAGGAAAGATTAGTCGAAGTTACCATAAAATAAGTGACTGATTTTCTAACATTGTTCAGATGTGTCTGTCTTCTCTTTGCTTTGGGAATAATGATTAAGGATTAGCAGTGACATGACTGGCCTCCAGAGTTTTTCTTCTCTCATGGGGGAAATCTAAGGCAGTTATGCAGGCAAGACACCATCTCTCTTGGAAACTTCAGTTTCTTTGTATTTAAGGTAGGAATAAAAATACCCACTCCTTGTAATAATTACAAAATGGGAATAAAGAACACAGCAGAGTGAGTAGCAGGGGTTAGGGTGCTGAATGAGGAAAGTGCCAGTGAGTATTAGTTTAAAAAATAAAGACTCCCATTAAGGGAAACTTGGGTGGTCTTATCATTACTCATTGGTAATTCTGATATAGTTTATGGAAGCTCTCACCCCAGAGCAAACTTCAAAATGTGCTTCATCAGGATATAATGTGAGCTTCTAAACCGCCACCTATCTTGGGCCAAAAATGCCGTGCAGTTACAAATGGATGATAAAAATAGTAACTAACAATTATTTAGCACTCAGACCATGTGGAAAGCATGTCACAAATACAGTGTCACAAATCTTCACAGTGATCCTATGAGATAGGTCTTATTGTCTCCATTTTCCAGGGGAAGAAATGTAAGCTCAAAGGGGTTGAGTACCTCACTTAGTGGCCACACAGCTAGGAAGTATCACAGCCAGTGTGAAACTATGTGACTTCAGAGCCCAACGTGTCAGTGGCTTCGCACTGCTGCCTTACATAGTGCTGAAGAGAAAATGGCCTCTGGTCTGGCACCTGGAAAAGGCTTTAACATGCAAAGACTATGGAGATCTGAACATGACAGCCACCATGCTAGCAGAGTCTAGGGACCCAAAGCTCTAAGTGGCTTCCTGGCATGATTTTTTACCCTTGTCCTGAGCAGTGGCTTGCCCTGAAACTTGTGTATCAGGTATGCTTCTGAGCTGTACTACAATTGAACAGGAAGGGATAGCAATTCCTGCACGAAGCCTCCAGGTGATACTAGAGTGTGGGCATGAAAGACAAGGTCAGAGTGGCCTACAGTTAAGGGAGGATTTAGCCTACTCTGAGTGGCTTGGCCTCTGTAAGGATCAGGATGGGGATATCCAGCTCTGAGAGACCCAGCCACTCAAGAAGGGACCAGAAACATGGACAAAGGGAGACTCTGCTCCAGGAATTTTAGTCACATGTATCAGGCTAGGACAAAGAAGGTAGCTCATATGTGGCCCGAGGGGCTCCACATGGTTCCACGGCCCCCACAGTACAGGTCTCTGGCTGGCTGAAGGTCCTACAAATGTCCAAGCAGAGGAAGAAGGGCTCCTAGGAAGGACTGAAAAAAGGAATCAACATTGGAAGTTGATAGGTAAGGGAAGTTCCCTGCCAACCTGAATATAAGAAATTGCAGCCCTCAGTTCTTTTTCTTCTGTCTTTGAGGGATTTGAGTAGAGGATACCTGGACCCAGCCTGGAATCTTTACTCCTACAAAGACTTATCTTCATCGTCAAAGTTGAGCACCCACCCCCCCATATGGATTCTCTTTCCCATCCTAGTCTAGATTCACGATTGTGACCCCCTAGGCTTCCATAACCCTGAAGAGAGTGAGGCAGAGATGAGAAGATGTAGCACAGGGCAATGAATATACCTGGGATGGGAGGGGAATATGGGAAGGTGCCCCCAAAGTACAGAAAAATCACAAAGAGGTAGCTCAGTTATGCTCTGTGACCAAGGTGCTCTAGGGTATTGGTACCTCCCAAAATGGTGGCCATTTCCTCCCCCGCAACCCAGCTGGAAATTGAACAGAAACACAGGGCCCTGTGCATGCTGTCCATGTGCTCTGCCACTTATCTATAACCTAGCCAGGTAGCGGCGAATCCACGGCACCCATGCTGCAGTAGGCAAGCTCTTTGTATCACTGAAACTTCTAAAATGTTCACTTTAAGGACCCACTGGCAAGTGGGTCCAGCTGGCCCTTGCCAATCCCCCACCAACATAGTTTTCCAAGACCCAACTAAAACCTGCTTCCTTCTTCCTGGAGGCCTATTTAGCTACCTTCTTCTGAGTTAACACTTTAATGCTGAGAAGAAATTCTTGATAGTGAAATAATGACATTCTTCATCATTCTCCAATCCCCCCATATATCCTCAGCATCAGGAAGGAGATCCATGAGGATCTACCCATGGGGTGAGCTGGGTCAGTAAGGGAAGCTCTGAAACTCTTTAGTAATGTGTGAGCTGTGTTCTATGCAGCTATGAAAAGGCAGGAATCTGCTGGACCAGTTCTCTAGCATTTTGTCCCCATGAACAGAGGTGACCCCTGTGGTATCCATCTGAAGTGGTTCCAGCCCACTGTTGACAGCTCTAGATGCTCACTCCAATTGATCGTTTTTTGCCCCATGGTTCTCAAACTATCTCTAAGCAACTTGCAGGCCCTCAAGTAGCGAAGAGGCAAGAAGCTCCAGTGTTTCCTCTCTAGCCTGTCTCACCCTCTGTATCTGTCTCTCAGATGGGGAAAGGAGCATAATGAAGCCCAGGTGTCCTGTCCCTTCAAGAGCTTCAAGCTCTTCCCTCTCTTTAACTAGAAAGTAGGATTGATTACCAGTGAGTCAGAGCTCATGAGTTAAGATGTCGGGAGTTTCATGCCCCTTTCTCCTCATAATCCTGAGCTCTCTGATCTGATGACTCACGTCATTGACTTGGGTCCTTCCAGAGTCAACTGTCAGCCTCACTGTTCCTCCTGTTGTAAAGCTGGAAAATGGCAGTGCAGCCAACGTCAGCATTACACTTGGGTAAGTTCCCCCCATTCTATCTTCAGCCCCCCTTTGACAGACCTGACAGCAATGTCAGGACTGACCACAACTCAGTCTGTTCATATTATGAAGGCAATGCTTGCCTTGTAGCTATAGGACAAACCATTGAAAAAGCACTGGCTCTAACACCCAGCTACAGAGAAGCCATTCCATTCCCAACCCCTGCCACCTCTGTACACCCATACCTTTTTTTTTTTTTTTTTTTTTTTTTTTTGTGGAACCAGGGATTGAACTCAGGCCCTCGCACTTGCCAGGGAAGCGCTTATTCCACTGAACATCTCTCTGGCCCACACCCACACTTTTGTCAAGCATTGAAGTCATTCTCTTGCCTCAAAAGGCTCCCCTCTCCAGAACCTTTGAGTAGTTTCCTAGTGTCCTCTAAATTAACTTAAGCCTTTAAGGCTACTCCCAGAAGGCCTTTGTTTCCTTTAGTCAAATTCTGACTTTCACACTAAGACCTGCTCGGAGTTGACCTGCTCTGGGAGAGCCTGTCCATCCCCAGCTGTCTCATTTGTTACCCACAATCTGTGGACTACCATTCCACGTTCCCACCTCCTAACGTGAACAAACATCTCCTAACAAGGTAAAAAATGCCTTCCACCTCTACCCCTCTAGGGTTGAGCACAGAGCATTCTATTCTTGGTGCTATTCCATCCCAGACCTACTGATTCTTTTTCTTTTCTTTCTTTTCCAGAAATGGGGATTGAGCTCAGGCCCTTGCTCTTGCCAGTCAAACACTTATTCTACTGAGCTATTTCCCTGGCCCCTCAGACCTATTGATTCAAAGTCATTTTGTTAGCAAGGTCCCCAGATGATTGGGAGAATGAAAGCCCCCATGTGAAATCCAGAGGATTGTTTGCAGGCTTGTCGTGCTCCACTTCCCAGCAGTAATCAGACTCTTGTCCTCCACAGGAAGCCATTAAATGAAACCTTGGTGATCACTTTTGAAATCACATTTCAGTCAAAAAATATTACTATCCTTGAGCTCCCTGATGAAGTAAGTAATGAATCCTAACTGATGGGTAAGAAAATGCTAGTAATTTAGTTAAGACCATGTGGCTTCCTCATTTCCATTATTCTAGAAGCCTGTGATTTAGGCTTTGTCAGTCTCTTTGGCAATAAGCATTTTATGTCCTGTAGTTTAAATTAAGGTGATAAGGGGCAGCCAAATAGCTCTGTGGATTAAAGCTCCTGCAAGCAGTTTCAAGGGCGAGAGGTTTGATCCCTGGGCCTACCATGCTAGCCCTGCCCCTGGGGCTCACTGAGACAGCAGTTGAGACTGGGTGTGGTGGTGCATGCCTATAATCCCAGCTCCATCCCAGCTCTTTGAGGCAATAAACAGGCAGATCACTAGGAGTCTGATCTAGTAGTGAGACCCTGAACACCCTGTAGACCCTTCCCTAAAATACCAAAAAACAAATTAAGTAAGGTGATAGTAGAAAGCCTGAGGCAGAAGTGATTATGAGAGACTAGGCATGGTGGTGTACTCCTGTAATCCCTGTGCTTGGGAGGCTAAAAATAAGAGGATCACTACAAGTTTGATCTGTGTAGTGAGAATCTGTAGACACTACTAAATATACTAAAAAGAAAAAGTAAATATGAGCATGTAGTTCTTATTTTGTTTGATTTTTTTTTTTTTTTTTTGAGACAGGATCTCACTATGTAGTTTAGCCTGGCCCTGAATTCATTTCATTAACTAGGCTGTTCAAACTTGTAGTAATCTTCCTGCTCCAGCCTCCCAAGTAGAAAATGTAATGATTTTCTAAAGTCTTGCTACTCAGCAGCATTGATTAGCAGCCCTGGTCTTAGGGTTGGGGTAGAACACTTACCTAGCCCTGGCTATGATTTTGATTCCCAGCACCAAAAAAAAAAAAAAAAAAAAAAAAAGGTTAGAAACATAGATTCAGAGCTCCCATCCCAGACCTACTGATTCAAAGTCATTTTGCTAGCAAGGTCCCCAGATGATTGGGAGCTGGGTTAGGTCTTCAGGAAGCACTGTTCTGAGACAGGGTTGCGTGGGTGTCATTTATAAAAACTAGTCAGAGTACCTGAGTACTGTCTGGTACAACAGTAATAATTATTCATAGCTCTGTTCATTTATCATTGTATATATCCCGCTCCCACCTTCCCTCGGATGTGAGCCCGTGGTCATTCAGCTAAAAAAGACATCAATGGGGAGGCAGCACTCAGGGCAAATGCTGGTTTTCAAAAGCTGAGTACATGCTTGTAATCTCAGGCTGAAGCAGAAAAATCAGAAGTCTGTGGCCATCAGAGCGGTTTCGGAAGACTTTTTAACTTTTTTTTTTTTTTTTTGTATTTTAGGGAAGGGTCTACAGGGTGTTCAGGGTCTCACTACTAGATCAGACGTAGTGATCTGCCTGTTTATAGCCTCCCAAGAGCTAGGATTATAAGCACGCACCACCATGCCTAGTCCCTGTGCTGTCTCAGTGTACCTCAGGGGCAGGGCTGTCAGGGTAGGCCCAGGATGGAACCCCAGGCCCCTGTACCTGCTTGCAGGCACTTTAATCCACTGAGGTATTTGGCTGGCCCTCTTCAAAATTTTAAAAAAAATAAAAAGGACCGGAGATATACCTTAGTGGCAAGCATTTTTGGATTTCATCCTCAGTACAAAAACAAAACAGAAAGTCAGGATGAACAGCTTCTAAAGTCTACAGAGAAACCGGTAGTCCAATCAGTGAGGCTGCCTAATGATATTGTGGCCATCTTGGTTTGTGTGTACAGACACCTGTGATGTTCACACAGTTGTGAAGTCACCTAATGGCACATGCCTCAGAGCGTATCCCATTCTTAAAGGTCATGAGAACTGTACTTAAAAGAGATTAGATCTTTAATGTTCCCCCACAGAAAAAAATGACAGATCTGTGAGCAGCTGGATGTGTTATGAGTATGTTAATTAGCTTGATTTAATCATATTGCAACATTTACATATATCAAAATACCACATTGTGTACTATAAATATATATTTGCAATATATATTTGTCAATAAACCTGGGAGAGGCCTAGAGCAGGAGAGCCAAGTAGGGATGAGCCCATGGCCATGAGGCACATCCAGGCCCTCCAGGGTTGTGGAGATGGGCTGCAAATTAGCTCTGAGCTCCACAGAAAGCCAACAGCAGTAAAATGTGATGAGGCTCAAAGTATGCGAGTCTGCAGGGCTGGGGTGTAGCCTAAGAGTAGAGCACTTGTCTAGCCTACATGCAAGCCCCAGAGAAAAAGAGGGGAAGGAAGGGGTTTGGGAATCTGATCTGACAAACTGCGTTGATAAGAAAGAGCTTCAGTCTCACCAGAGGGACCATGTGTGAGAGGTGGACCTTACCTCCGACCCCCGTGAGCACCATATAATATTGGTGTAGTGTCTCACAGCTTCCTTGGGCCAAGGGTTCAAGGCCAGTGTGCAGTGCAGGGAAGGCAGTGGGTCTAACAGCAGGCCTGGCATGTGGCCCCCTGCAGCCTGCTTTATCCATAGATCCAAACTCTGGGAGGAGCACTTCCTAATCACTTAGCTTAGGGCCAAACATCTAAGAGTATCCTCTTCTAAAAGCAAGTGAAACTCAAACACGTACAAAGCAAAGAAGCGTGCTATGAAAGCGCCTGGACCAGAGTGAATCTGTGGTGTGAGGAGACTAGAGGGGTAGAACAGGGCTTCTGGGATGTTGGAAATGTGTGGTTCTTGATCTGGGAACTAGATGCCTTCAGTCTGTGGTTTTTCACCAAGCTGTGATGTGTATACTTTTTCAGCATTTTTTAGAAACCCCACTTCTGTCATTATACCTAACAAGCTTACTTTGTATTCCAACAGATCTATTCATTAATAAGTAAGTGTAATTTAGCTAAAACATAAAAATTGTATATAATCTATACATGTAATATTAATGGGCAATTAATATACACAGAGAACCACAATTATACTTAATACTTTTTGTTGCTACAGTGGTTAAATAAGCAAAAAGTTTTGAAGTAGCAATTACATTAAAAACCTATTAGCATGTTTAGTTATTTTTATATGGTGATAATACTTCATACATAAAATGCATAAATCTTAACAGTACAGATTTATGAGATTTGAGATCTGTAAGTAAGCACTTTCTGTCACCTAGATTATGATAGAAAATGTGTCCATTATCTAGAATGTTTCTTTGCTTGTTTTCAGACCCTTGTCACCCAGTCAGGGGTGGTACAGGGTCTCAATATGCAGCTCAGACTCATAGTGATCCTCCTGTTTTCAGCCTCCCCAGCGCTGGGATTACAGGCATGCGCCACCACACCCAGGCTCAGTCCCTAGCTCAGGACACTCCAGGAGTGGGGCCAGCACAGCATGTGGGACTGGGAATCAAATCCTGGTTCCTGCACTTTCCAAAACAGGTGCTTACTTCAATGAGCCATCTCGCTGGCCCTTTGACTTTTTTTTTTTTTTGGGGGGGTGCCATAGTTCTTTGACTTTTGTATTCAGCACATATGCTTTAGTTTAATTTTTTAAGAAAATTTAATAGTGGGAGTCAAGTAAGTCATTTATGTAAGATACCATCATAGGGACCCGATCCCGCTTTTGAAGCTGATACCTTACTGTCTCCACCCCATCCAGCTCTGACTTCTCCTGTTCTCTAACCAGAAGCCACTGGTTAGAATCTGGGCATGAACCCAGATAAAATACTTCAGCCTGACATAGCAGTTTCCTCATTTGTAACGCATTCATAACTTCTACCTAACCACACTGTGGAGACTGAAAACAATAGCATCAAGTATGAAATGTCTGGGATTATACCTGGCAGGTAGAAAGCATGTGATAAAAACCAAGGAAACCATTATCATTTCATTGTGCCTTGTTTTGGTGGATTTGACCAATTTCTCCCTGCCTAGCTCCAAATGGATTTACTAAGTACTGACATATGTAAACAACATTACAAGGAAACTGTTAAAAACAAGAAAAAGTAAGGTGCTAGGAAAATAAAAGAGCCAAAAATGGGACCCATTATCAAGCTGTGGCTTACAGGGGATAGACCAGAAACTGGGGCTTTGTAGTAACCGATTTCTCCATCTGCCAGTGCCCCTGCTTTCTGGTCCTCACACTAAAAAAGACAGTGCCTCGGGGTCCTCCTGAAGAAAGCAGTGGTGCTTAATAAGCCCCATCCTGGAGGGACCAGCAGTGTGGGCCGAGGGTGGTCCCAGAATATAGCACAGCAAGCACACAGACTGACTACTGTGAAACAGTTCAGACACATTCCCACTCCCTGCTGTTCTGAGAGAATTTGAAAGTATCAGGAGGAATGATTGGGAGTTCATATGTGGCTGGGAGATTCCAGTTCCGTTTTCCTTTTATATATATATATATATATTTTAGGGAAGGGTCTATAGGGTTTTCAGGATCTCACTGCTAGACTGGACTCATAGTGATCCATGTGTTTACAGCCTCCCAACAGCTGGGATTACAGGCACGCACCACCACACCCAGTCTCAGTTGCCCTCTCAGCAGGCCTAGGGATCGAACCCACAATCTGCTGAGCTATTTGGCCAGCACCTCAGGTCCATTTTTCTAGAGATTTTTTTTTTTTTTTTTTTTTTTTTACCAGTACTAGGATGGAACCCAGGACCTCTCATATGCTAGGCAAGCAGCTCTCTTGCCACTGAGCTACAACTCCAGCCAGAGCAAGGATTTTGATAAATATTGGGAGGAATATGGATAAAACCATTCTCTCTGGCTGGCAAATGTCTGGTATTTACACCGCCTCTGTTCTGTCCCTTGCAGCCAGGCAGGACCCGAGGTAGATATGGTTCATGGATGTCAGGGAACCCAGTGAGGAAGGAATGGTTGTCAGCGTAGTTGTGGTAGGAAGTGTCCACAGCTTGCCACATGCCAGGCTCTGTGCTACACAACTTACAGAGATCATATCACTCATAGCAACCCTGTAAGGAAATGCTCATGTTATTTCTGCTTACAGATGAACACACTGAGGTCAGACTTTGAGTAACTTTCCTGAGCTCACATAACTAGTGAGCAGAAGAGTGCTATCTCACCTTCTCCTAGAGGTTAGCCAGAGGGAGGACCCGAGGACTAGGCTACAGTACTGCTCAGAAAGTCTCACACAGGGCCGTACAGGGATTCCAGCTGGCTGGCTGACCCAGCATTTCTGCCTCCGGTTAGCAAGCTCTTAGAAGACAGGACCTTGTGTGCTGTGTCTCCACTGCTCGGTTCACAAGTGGAGCCAGACCCTCAGTGGGGCCTTCAATAACTGTCTGTGGCCTCCTGGTGAATTCAGTCTTCCTAACAGGTTGTAGTGCCTCCTGGAGTAACAGAGTCCTCTTTTCAAGTGACATCTCGAAATGTTGGCCAAGTGACTGTTTATCTGCACAGGAATCATTCCAACCAAACCAGGTAACTGGGCCTCAGCACCCCCTCCCCCCCATGGGGACATTAAATGATGGGAGAGGAGGTTGCAATGGCAGGGAAGTCCAGTCTGAGTTTGTCCCATCCCCAAATCCTCTTCTAGCTCAAGGATCCTCTTCTTTGTCATCCGAAGCAACATCACAAGCATCATAAACCAAGTGATTGGCTGGATCTATTTTTTGGCATGGTCCATCTCCTTCTATCCTCAGGTGATCAAGAACTGGAGACGAAAAAGGTAGGAATGGGTGCCTCAGTAGCGCAGTCGGTAGCATGGCCTCAGACATGCTCTGCTGTTTCTTTTGCTGCCCTTTCAGGAAAGCTGTCCTGATGGGAACACACTCATCAAAAGCTTACATAGGACTTCCAGGGCTGGACACTTGGTCCATTGCCCAGTGAAGTCTCTCCTAGGAAAGCAGCAACATGAGAATTCTCAGCTAAGACTGGCTGGGTAAGAAGAAAGGCCACCAGCCCTGGAAAATGTGTCTCATCATGCACTTGCAGCTGTGGAGACCAAGAATTCCCACTGTGATCTTAGACCAAGTGAGAGTAAGCCTGGAGTTACATCTTTGTGAAGTGAGGACACAAGCTCTCTTGCCATCACCCTGGCCATGTGGGCTTCTTAGCAGAGAGCCAGGGAGGGAGATGCTACCTCTCTGCAGGAGGCCTCCACACCTCCCAGGCCAGGATGGAAGGACCAGGGTAAATCTCAGGAGCAAGGGAGGCAAAGTGAGAACCTGCTCTCAGGAAGACAGGGATTGGTTCGGCATGGAGAGGAACCTAAAGACAGTGCTGTCCTTGTGACCAGCAGAGCCCTCCTTCCCTGTGTAACAGGAGTATTCTGTCCTTTCCCGCCCCAGTGGTCCCAGGCCTCACCCCTGCCCTACTTCATCCTCTCTGCCCTCTGCAGTGTTGTTGGTCTGAGCTTCGATTTCTTGGCCCTGAACCTGATGGGCTTTGTGGCCTACAGCGTGTTCAACATCAGCCTCCTGTGGGTGCCTTACATCCAGGTATGGCACTGCCCTCCCCGCCACACACAGCCACCCAAGCCACTTGGCAGCCAGGCTGCTCCTCACCCCCCAGTGTCTCCCCACCCCCAACAGGAGCAGTTCCTCCTCAAATACCCCAATGGCGTGAACCCTGTGGAGAATAATGACGTCTTCTTCAGCCTGCATGCAGTCACCCTTACCCTAATTATCATCATACAGTGCTGCCTGTATGAGGTGAGTGATGAGGGCTGAGCCAGTACCCACCCCCACCATGCCCTCATGCCACCCACCACTGCTACCTGCCATCCCACCTAAGATCCTGACTCCTCAGAATGGACATTTCAGTCATTCAGCAACTGCTTCCTAGGCTAGGCCATGGGCTGGGCACTGAGCAGGGCAGGCACAAGGAGTATACCCCCTTAACCCAAGCCCTCAAACTGCCCCCCCAAGTCTGAGATGAGGGACACAGAAGAAGCAGGTTGAAAACTGTGCAAGGGGACACACAGCCTTAGAAGAGTAGAGCCCAGAACCAAGCCAAGGAAGGAAATTGTCAGAAAAATGGTGCCTGTTGTCCAAAGGAAATAATAATGTTCTTGTAGTAAACAGGAAGGGTTAGGACAGAATTGTGGAGGCCAAAGGGCATTTGGGAGGAGCTCTGTGCAGGCGGGGATGGCCAGGACTCAGGATGCCAGAAGGGGAGATACCTGCCGAGAGGTCAAGAGAAACCTGGACTCAGTCTTGTTGCTGGAGTCTCCACAGTGAAACCCCTAAGGCAACAGTTTTGCTTTCCTTTCCCTATAGGAGTTGTGCCACCTCCCTCAGGGCATTTTCTTCATTTTATGCAAGGCTAGGGGTTACTGTGTGGCTTTCATACTGTAAACTTTCCAGGTCCTTATCCCTTTTCTGATACTCTGGTAAACGAGGTCCACTTTAGAACCATATCTGAAGAAAAGTTGGTGTACAGGTCAAATTCCAGACCCTAACTCCATCCTTTCACTCAGCTTCCAGTGTTGGATCTCATAACCCTGGCACCCTGTGCTTCTGCAGACTAATTTCTAGAAAGGAGACAGGAGGGGCAGAAGCAGAGAAAGAAAGTAGACAGGAGCCAGAGACTCGAAGATGGGCAGGACAGGAGACCCTGAGAGTAAAAAGATGGGATGGTGCTAAGGACAGGAGAGGCCTGACACCTTATCCACGGGTCCAGGTGGAGCCCATGGATCTCTGGAATCTGTCCCCAGCCTGCCTTTCCTTGGACACAGCCCCAGTGCAGGCCAGATCTCCCCTTTGGCCCACTCCATACCCCTTCATCTAAGCCCACTTAGTCCATCTATGGTCATTCCCTCCTGAGACCTTGCAGCAGCCTCTGGGCCGTGTGCAAGCCTCCCCCTCTCCATCCCCTCAGCGAGGCAGCCAGCGCGTGTCACGGCCTGCCATCGGCTTCCTGGTGCTCGCATCGCTCTTTGCCATCACCAACATGATCGTAGCTGCAGTTGGGGTAACCACATGGCTGCAGTTTCTCTTCTGCTTCTCCTACATCAAGCTCGCTGTCACGCTGATCAAGTACTTCCCACAGGTACTTCAGGGCCTTCCTGTACTTTCATATCACTGGTAGATGAAAGTGAGAAGTACTCATCCTGGGGGCTGTCAGGGGCCAGCTTTGGCCAGGGCAAAATGTGGATGGAAAGCTAAGCTCTACTGTTTTTTCTTTGACTGCCCCTCATTACAACAGCAGTAGGAAAATTGGAAGAGTAGATGGAAAGAACCTGAGCCCTGGGGCCAGGGAGATGGCTCAGTAGAATAAGCACTTCCCTGGCAAGTACAAGGGTCTGAGTTCAATCTCCAGTTCCGCAAAAAAGAAAAAACCTGAACCCTGCACCCCGCAGCCACCATATGGGAAGAGATGTTCTCCCTAGTTATCCATCAGCACTGTCCCGTGAATCCAGGTCTGGAGCTGTTAACAGTCAAACACATCTTGGCCTCAGACAAAGGCTCATATAAAGTAGCTGCCAATTGTTTAGCTCTCCCTGCAAATCTAGGACTTCATTTAAGTCATATCTGATGAAGAACTCCAAAAGGGAGAGCGCTGGCCTGGAAAAGGGCTAGAGCCTGAAGGAGACCACACTTAGGTTCAGTAGTCCCATAGGCCAGGCAGCTTGTGCAGGAGATTGACTACCTGAGTAGGACTGAGAATGTCGAAGCTGGGAACCTAGGGGTAGGTCCCAGGAGGGCTGGGATTTTGAGGGGACAGTGTCCGGAGAAGTGGCCTCCATCCCTGCATATGGAAGGCCTTGGGGCTGGAAACCTAGGGTGCAGCCACACCAGTGGAAGATATGCAAGCGGGTGGGAGAGAACAAGGACACGGCGCTGACTCCCACTGAAGAGACCAAGCCCTCCCTCCCAAGTGATAGGAAGAAAACTGTAGAATGAAACTGTTGGGAACCCCACCAGACCTAGGAAGCTCAGGCAGAGGCCGTCGGGCCCTGTCATAGCTGGGATTCACACCAGCAAGTCTGACTCAGGCTATGCGCTTATGCACAGCGCAGTCTAAGCTGAGTCCAGGGACAGCTTCACTGGAAGTAAAAGGAAGACTCAGAATCACTGGGAACCCATAGGGCATTGACCACTGGGTAGGATGGAGAAGTTGGGCAGGGCAGCCTCACACCTACTGGGGTTGAGGCACCTAGATGGGAGGAAGAAGAGGCAACTGTGTTTGCCCTGCATTTAACCTAGGTCCCAGAACACCCAAATATTCTACTGGCTGAGGCGTTGTTGGAGCCCAAAGGTCACCATGTTCTTTGGAACTGAGGCCCAAGCACATGAGTGGGAGAAATCAGAGCTGCCCTTGTTCAGAGTGGTAGTCACAAAGCACAGGAGGCAGCCACCCACCCACTCACAGCCCTCCATCTGTCTGTCTGGCCCAGGCCTACATGAACTTTTACTACAAAAGCACCGAGGGCTGGAGCATTGGCGGCGTGTTCCTGGACTTCACAGGGGGTATCTTCAGCCTCCTCCAGATGTTCCTTCAGTCATTCAATAATGGTGAGTCAGCCAGACCGCTTCCCCTGCCCAGTAAGTGGGGACCCGGTTTGGGCAGGCCTAGGTCTCCATCTAGCCAAGACTATGCCCCCAGCCCAAATCTGGCAGCCTAGGAATCCAAGCTAATCCCAAGCCCAAAAAGAGATGCACCTAGAGACCTCTGTAGCTAGAGGATGTGCAGGTCCCTGGGCAAATGGGGACCCTCACCCCAGTCCCCACAATCCCACATGCTCTAGTTGCCTCAGGAGCTTCCCCCTAAAACTGAATTCTAATTCTGAATCCTCTCTGGCTGTTAACAGACCAGTGGACGTTGATCTTTGGAGACCCGACCAAGTTTGGCCTTGGCATCTTCAGCATCTTCTTCGATGTTGTCTTCTTCGTCCAGCACTTCTGTTTGTATGGAAAGAAACCAGGGTATGAACAGCTGAACTAGCACCCAGAGGCCCAGTGTAAACAGCTGGGGCTGTGGCTCTGGTGGGGAAGGCTGTATCCCCCAAAGACCAGAGAAGTGGCCGGGATGCGGGCTGGTTCATTGTACCGACAGAGAAGTGCTGTCTCACTCAGAGCCAAATGCCTTAAATGCAGCCAACCTGCCTTTGCCAGGGACGTTCCTTGGCCACGAAGGATCCTCGTTCTGAGAGAGACACCTGACCATGCTCTGGGACTCACAGCCAGACCTCAGGCAGTCCCTCCTCACCTCCCCAGAAGTCCCAGCCCCTGCCAGGGCTTGAGGGCCTGGCACCTGGCCCTCCTGCATCTTGATGCACCATCTTTCTCTCCTTCAAGGCTTCAGGCAGGTCCTGACAGTCATCCCAGACAGATGCTGAGCCTGCAGCCGGAGGCCTTGCCTCAGACAGCCAGTGGTTCTGGGAGCAACTTACACGGCTGACCTGGCAGCCGAGAGAGAGCAGTGGTGCCTTGTTGCCACCACTGTGTTCACTGAGAACAAGCAGCCAGGTGTGGTGCCAATGGCGGAGGGTCAAGGATTTGGGGTTAGGCCTTGCAGTCCGTTCTCTGAAAGCCACATTCCAGACATCTGCTTACTCGACGTAACTCTGCTTCCATGACTTTGGTAACGGATGCCCCAGGCCAGAGCCTGGTAGAGTATTCCTGAGCTCATCAGATGGTTCTGGCCAGTGTCATGCCCTGTGGATCTTTACCACAGTCAGATTATCACACTAACTCCTTTTCAGGTTTTGGAGGGATGTTTTGGAAGTGACTCTTCTCTTTTGCCTACTCTCCTATCTCCACATTCTGAGAGTCACATGGGGGCCCCATCTGAGCACCCCTACTGCTCCTCACCCAGCACCTTCTCTACCAGTCTGTGCCTTAGAGGTCTGTTAGTCCTACCAAATGGTGAGAGTAGCCCCAAGAGGGAGGGCAGGCCCCTTTCTTTTTCACCAGACCCCCAGATGAGTCTCCAGTCTTTTGGTTATGGAGGAGTCCCAGAAAACTTGAGACCCCACACAGTGCTTATGACCCAACCCTAGGCTCGGAGCCCCTTCCCTCCAACCCCAAGCTGCTGTCCTACAGTAACTGGGCCTTGGGTGGGCCTTTTAGAGCTTCAGCCCACTGTTACTCAAGACCAATGTTAGGGACTTGTATTCTTTTGTAAAACTTGATTTTTCTTTCTGCACTCTGAGCATTTGCTGGATGCAGAAAGTAGGTACACTGGCCTTCAAAACAAAGTCCTTCGGGCTTAGGAGCCAGATTTGCTCACCTCCTGTAAAGGAGACATGGGGCCTTGGAATTCATTGACCTCAGGTGGCTTTATGCTGACTCTGCATTTCAGGGGGGGAAACTTACTGGATGGTATAAAACACCTGCCCATTCAGGGCCAGGTAGGGCTGTCAGACAGGTATGTCTGCCAGTGCCCAGGCACAGCAGCTGCTCAAACTACAGATACGAACAGGTTGCAGTGTTTAAGGGCAAGATAGCACGGGAAGCAGGAGCAATAAAGGTCTTACTCTCCTGATTTTTTTTTTCCTCTGTCCCACTATAACAATCAACAAGGAACTTAAAAAGTAATCTTCCTCTAGAGCAGATAGTGCAGCCCTAACAAGCCTATACACCTGTTTGGTTTCAGCAATCAGCTCCTTTTCATAAAATATTGGGCACTATATTTTAAAAAGTGGAAGACTTCAAATTCTGGGCTTTTTACAAATTGATTTGGCAATGCTAGGCAGGTCCACAAGTGACATCTTTCCAGCCCACGCAGGTGCTTGGTGGCTCACCAACTGGCTAGCTCTTGGCCCCTGGAAATATCTGGAACTGTGTCCTTGACCCCTTAACAGATCGTCTTTTTCCAAAACATGAACCCATGAGTGCCAGCAGGACTCTCAGGTAGCAGCTGAAGCTGAGTTATATAAGGGAAGTTAGGAACACACAGGTGCTTTACCAAGACAGCGCGCTCCAGGGACTCACCCCAACTGCAGTGAAGGTTGCCCTAGGTGTATGGGTTGAGCCCTTGTTGAGGACGCTGTTCCCGAGGCTTCTTTTCTGTGTGCAGTGATGATGTAGAACCCAGGGCTTCCCACTCATAAGCAAGTGCTCTTCCTCTGAGCAACACCCTAGCCCCCACAGCCACACACTTTTGAGGTGGGCTTTGTCCCACAGCAGCAGACAGACCTTAAAAGGAGACCAAAGCATTTGTCTCAGTCCTCCTCCAAATCCCCCCTGCCCTGCACCTCAAAAGACTTCTGTGAATTCCAGCGTTGTTTATTGGACACAAGATGTCAGGTATGGGGCAGTGTTCCACTGCCCATTTCCACAGTAAAGTAAGGCTTATTCATGTGCTAAGAGTAGCTGCTCCCAGATGTGAATTAGTAAGCTAACTTCAAAAGTAGAATTGGCCTCTCCAAACAGTAAGATAAAAATGATTTGTATCAAAGTTCTGATTAAAAAAATACAAAAGTTAAACCCACAGGTGTAGAGAAAAGTGGCAATCCTGAGAGCTGCCCAGAAACGCCAGCCTTGAACCTCATTTAAATCCTATAAGCAGACAAACCCTGGGGAGGCCAGCACCCCTCGTGGGGATGAATGGGAGCCCGCCCGTTTCCATCCAGGTCAACCTTCATAGTGCCTCTGGCAGTGTGTGGGTCCAGCCCACACTGGCAACATGGTGGGTGAAGTGTGGGGTACAGGCACCTCAGAGGTGACATGAGGGCAGGGACAAGCCCTATGGACAGAGGCAAATCAGGAAGAGTTGGTCCTACTGGCATTTCCCCATCTTTGGCACTCTGAGAAAGTAGTGCTTCCTGCTGACATGGACACTGCAGCAGCCAGGCAATAGGGTCTGGGAGGGGAGCCTGTGGTCACTGCAGACCAGATATCACTCAGCTCCAAGCCCTTGTTTCCAATCTTCAGTGTCCCAGGGAGACATTGGTGGGGGGGGGGGTCCCAGAGCCCTGGCCTGGGAGTGGGAGTTAAAAGAAGGCTGGCTCAGGCCTCTGGGATTAGCTGTTGCCCTTCTGATGTGGGACCCAGCATGCAGCAGAAACCAGGAGAAGCAGCAGACAGTGTAGAAGTGGGGTCACTGTACAAGGAGATGGCAGGCACAAGTTGGGGATGATGGCTGGCTGCTAAGACAGCATGGACTGCTGCACCGCCTTCTGCAGCGACTGTCGTGTCACCAGCAGACGAACCACCTCTTCTGAGCGTTTGGTGAGCCGCTTCCGGGCTTGGTCATGTGTTACCATGGTCATGTCCCAGCCATTTACCTAGTCCAGGGAGAGAACATAGCCATCCTCAGCTTCTCCCTCTAGGATCTGGAAGCAGGGGGTTCTCAGGGAGGGGGATTTGGGACATTCAAGCAGGTCTCCCAAGCTGATATCTCAACCCTGCAGAAGCCCAGTACCACACACAGGACAGAGCCAGCTTCTTCCAACACCAACATGGTTTATAAAACAGCTTTGGTGAGTCCCTCTGCACCAGGAGGCCTACCCATTAACCCCAAGTACTTCAGCCCCTCTTGCCCCACCTTTGCTTTCTTTCTTTGGGGCCCTCATTACCTGCATGATCTTGTCTCCAATCTGCAGCCCAGCAATTTCAGCAGGGCCTCCTTCAGACACCCGGGTGACATAAATGCCCTAAGAAAGAGGAAGCCTAGGTTAAGCCCTACGACCACCAGACTGGTCCCTAATCCACAGCGCAGAACTCAGCATGGTATACTCCCAGCTGTACCTCTGTCTCTGTGCCCAGCACCCCAACCCCTCACATATGCTGCTGTTACAGACTGAACCAACACCACTAGAGTTACTGCCTCAGGGATATTCCAGCTTGTACTAATGGCTGCCTCCTCCTAGGCTATCTGAATAGGCCTTCCTAGGATTCACAGAGGCCCACTTTTCACCTCGAGCCCTACTTGTTCCCACTGATCACCTCTTAGACCTAACATTTCAGGATTGTCTTAGAAGGATGGGGTCTGCACCTTCCACAAGGCCCAGGAAGAAGGCACTCACCATCTCAGCTCTGTTTCCCATGGAGAGATACAGGACCCTAATCCCCTCACCTTATCTGTCTTGTCTTCAGAGAAGGGGTTCTGAGAGGGATCCTGGTCAATTCCACCTCCAATGCTGAACCCCAGAATTAAGTTCTCTCCTTGACGCAGCTTGTGAATTTCAACTCTTTGCTGGCAAAGAAAAGTAGGGTAGGTGGGTCAGTGAAGAATAAATCTGGTCAGCCTTAGCTGCTGGATCAGTTCAGAGGCATGCCACACAGTGGGACCCAAGGACCTCTGCAGGAATCCCTGATCATTAGACTAAGAGGTTCTGAGGTTGAGACTCAAAATTTGGCCACACGGACCTACCCATATATCTCTCTGCCTTCAACCTTTCCCCTGTTTTTCAGCCTTGGTCAACATGTGGTCTGAGCCCTTCTTAGCCCAAGAGCTAGTAGTGTCCTGTCACTTCTGTGGATAGGAGGTCCATCTTTCTCAGGAAGGACCACACAGTTCAGGAGGAGCCAGGCTCTGAAAAGATGTAGGCCCTTGCTGAGCAAGGTAACTGCTAAGTAGCCCTGTCAGGAGCAAGACAGGAGGTACTCAGGAAAAGATCAAACCTGCCCAGAAGGAAGAAGGGCTGCTAGCCACAGGAAGGAGCACAAAAGCATAAAGGTAATATGAATCCATGTTCATGAGACCAGGGAACAGCAATGCAAGATGCACAGCTGGAAGTAAAATCTGGGGAAAGTGAAGCTGAGACTGAGGCTGAACCAGGTCAGGAAGATGATGGGATACAGGCCCCTGGGATGTGACCCACATAGAGGAGGGGGAGCTCCTGAAGCCATGCACCCAGCCGCCTGGCCTGGCTGAACACAACCATCAAATGGGAATGGAAGGAGGGCATCATGTGGAGTTGGAGTGCCAGGAGCTATCTGCACAGGTATCCAGAAGGAAGGTCTGGATACTGAACTCTGTGGAGCCAGAGTTCAGAGGAAGGGCCAAAATGGTCTAACAGAGAAAATGTTACCTACATGGGAGAGGGTGGGACTGGGGAGGTAATCTCCCCCACCCTGCATGGTTAAGCATGCTCCTGGTAAAGGACTTGACAGTTTGAGGGATAGGGGTGGTATTTGAGAGAGGGTCAGGAAGCACAATTCCAAGGGCTCAGCCTGAAGGTGTGAGCTCAGGCCTGCTGCAACATACATTAGCATACTCTCAAGGACAGAAAACACACCCCATCACTGAGTAGCTGAGGTGGGTCAAGCAGTATGATGGCAGTTTCTGGAGTCTCACTTGCTCTTCCTCTTTTCTAGCTAAGGAGCAAACTTAAACTCTTCTTGCTAGGTAACAAGGGATCTGGAAAAGCCAGGCTGATATGGGCAGGGTGAAACTTAGGACAGCTGTCAGCTGGTCTGGCAATGTTTCCTCCTAGCTCAAGCCTGAACTGGTGGGGCTCTAACCTCATCTCACATGCCACCTTTATCAGTGGTTTCTTTGCTCCAACCCTGCTGACTGTAGAAGCTCTTTAGCACACCCATCTGAGATGCCACCGTCTCTCCCTGCGGCTCCAGGGCTAGGAATTTCACTTAACATATCTTCTCATTTTTCAGAACCTCTGAGGAGCTGGGCCAGGCATCTGGGTCCATCACGAGGGCTTCCTTTGTGAATCTGGCAGACTCAGTTTCACCTTTGCCACAGGGCTGGCCTCCAAGCCCCATCAGGTTGTGATACTGCCATCTATCACAGTGGCCTATTCTGTTAGCACCCCATAACCAAGGCCAACCAAGATGGTGGCTATAGAGCTGGGCTCAACACTAAAGGGCTGTTCAGGCCTCGGGTGGTGAGGCGTGCGACTTGAACTTTGCCCAAAGAACTGGGTGGGTATTCAGGAAAAGTTCAGACACGAAGCAGGCCAGTTGTAAGAGTATTCGCTGTGAACCCAACGAGGCTTGCGTCCCTGCAGCGACTGGATCTCTGGGAAGAGGCTAGGGGATAGGTGCTCCTACCGCAGGCTGCAGCTAGCTCCACCCCCCAAATCTCCCTCCTTTGGGCTGCAGCGGCCTCTGGAGCGGAGGAAGCGCTTCCTCATTCCAGAGGCTGCGACTCACCGACGTCGGGGCCGGCGCCCGCCCCCCGCGGCTACCCAGCTGGGGACTTAAGAGGCCCGGGACAGGGGCCCTCCCCGCCCCGGCTGCCAGAGAGGAGTCCACCTGGCGGCAGCAGTATGCTGGGTCTGGCCTCTGCCCAGGGTCTCAGTAGACTGTAGGATCCCTGGCTCTGAATGGTGGCTAGACGAGGCTGCAGCACAACTGCGGCAAAGATCAGAACTCTGGCCACCAGTTTGCATGCAGGAGCCTTGAGTTCGATGTTTTATCAATCTGTCTGTGTGTCAGTTTGCCACTCTGCAAGACAAGACAAGAGGGAGCACGCGCGTGCACACTCACCACCACAGCGGTGACCGGCTGGCCTGGGATGTAGGACATCTCGATCCAAATACCGCAAACAGTAACACTCGGTGAAGCCCGCGGCGAAAATGACCGCGACCGCGCCCTCGCTAGTTAACAAAGGCAACCCGGCTTGGTCCGCCCCCTTATGAATAACTAACAAATCTCTAGCCAATCAGCGATCGGAGCGCTGTTCGGCTTTCCGAAGTACCGATGCGTGCGTAAAGCAGCGGGAGGAGGTGGAGCAAACCGGTGGCGCAGGCGCCGAAGGCGGGGCGGTGGGCCTGCGCACGCGCATTGCAATACCTCCCAGCAGCCTTCACAAAAACATGGCGCCGCGGGAATCTTTACCGTTACCGGTGTGAGGGAACGCTGAGTGAGTGTTTGTCCCCGTGTTTCAGGTAACTTGGGAAAGCCTAGCCAAGGAATACAGACGTTGTGCCGACTCCCGGATGACCCAAGTTCTCAGGTTTCTTGGCGTCCTTTGAAGATCCGAGAAGTGGTGCTGGGTTTGGGAAGGCCTCTAGGGGGGAGGGGGAGGGGTGAACCCAATTCCCCAAGCATCGGGTGCCACCTGTAACTCGGTTTTCTCCACAGTCCTGCGTCGTACCAACGCAAGGCAGAGGTTGAGGCCTGCTGGATGAGATGGCCGCGGTGGTGGCCAAGCGGGAAGGGCCGCCGTTCATCAGCGAGGCAGCCGTGCGGGGCAACGCCGCGGTCCTTGATTATTGCCGCACCTCGGTGTCAGCGCTGTCGGGGGCCACGGCCGGCATCCTTGGCCTCACCGGCCTCTACGGCTTCATCTTCTACCTGCTTGCCTCCATCCTGCTGTCCCTGCTCCTAATTCTCAAGGCAGGAAGGAGGTGGAACAAGTATTTTAAATCACGAAGACCTCTCTTTACAGGAGGCCTCATCGGAGGTCTCTTCACCTACGTATTGTTCTGGACATTCCTCTATGGCATGGTGCACGTCTACTGAAATGAGGGCAGGGGTGACTTTTTAAGAAAGAAAAAAAAGAAAAAACATTGGGAAGACTTGTTATTAACTCCGCGTAGATTTAGTTTTTAAATTGCTGAATTTGCTGTTTGTTCTGTAATGTTATAAATTATATCTGAAGACAGAGCTTGTAATATCCTTCAGATTAAATGAAGTGTGAGACACTTTATGGAGTTCTTTCCTGCCTTAATGCAGTCTGCCGTGGATGCAGGATCGCTCGCATTTGACTCCTGGAGGGCAGGCAGTGGGCTATAGCCTGCAATTTCTCTGCATTTACACTTCAGCCAACCAGAGAGGGGTCATCAGGGCTTACATAAGGACAGAACTTCATGTTAACATCGTAAGAACTGATTTAATAATATTCCTTACGTGCTAGGCATTGTGCCTTGTGCTTTTTATATCCACTGTCTCATTTAATTCTTGCAATAACTATGGAAATGCTACTGTTAATTCTCTGCTGATGAGGAAACAAACTCAGAGAGGGTAAAGTACTTCTGCCAGAAGTGGCTAAGCTAGGAAGAAAAGATTCAGATGCAGGTCTCTTTAATTCTTGTTGAGCCAGCCAGACAATGGAAGCATATGGCCATCGGTCCCAGCACTTAAAAGGAGAACGGTCTGGGCTTCTTGGTGGGACACTGGCTCAAAAAAATAATTTACACCAGTACTGGCAGAGTGTACCTTTTCACAGCCCAGTTTTCCAACTAACCACTACTAGGTATTAGTGTAATGGGTTTCTTTTCACCTGGTCACATCTAGTTGTCTCCCATAAGAAAAAAAATACAAGCTATTTTTCTAAAATATACTGTGTGAAAAACAGGTTATTGAACTTTAGTTTGGGACTTGTTGGTGTGAATGCCTCTCCCTGTGCTAATCCATGATCCTTTTCTTACCAGGAAGATTATCTTATAATGAAATATGTATGTTGAATTGAGAAATAAATATTGCATTCATTATGAACATGTTACTTATGAAATCTATAATCTGGGGAAATTACCATTACTCAATTTTACAAGTATTTACATTATGGTAAATGCTATGAAGAGAGTGCACAGAACAGTCCAGGTTGGGGATGGAGGTCAGAGATTGCTTTAGAGAAATGACCTATCTGGGAACTAGAGGCTGATAACAGCCAAGTAAAATGTAGGGAAGACACTACTTGAAAGCATTTAGAAGAGCCACCATGCAGGGAAGAATGTGGCCTGTTAACCTGGAGAAGGAAAAGAAGAGACCAGGATGTCAACCTGGACCAGAGAATACAATCCCTAGTAGGGACTTTTGCCTTAATCCTGTGAGCAACTGCAGAAGCCTTTGGAAGTTTTTGCCAGGTGTAATGTGATCAGAGTAGGATTTTGAAGGAAACAAACAGGTGTATTGGCATATAACTGTAATCCCAGCACTCAGGATGCTGAAGCAAGAGGATTGCTGTGAGAGGCCAGCCTAGGCCAAACAGTGAGTTCAAGGCCAGCCTGAACTATGTAGTGAAACCCTGTCCCAAGAAAATTTTTTTAAGTTTTAAGTTGGCAAGGGATCTGAGAGTTTGAACACAAGTCTTAAAAATCTTCACGATTTGCACACCAGTCCTCTCTGACTCTTCCCTGAGTGAAAAAGGCGAATTTGTTCCTGATGCTGGGGAAGAAGAAACAGACCTGCTGGTATAGGAAGAGAGGAGGGAGAATAGGTGGTGAGCTGATTTATTTAGGTTGACCTCATTTCCCTATTGGGGAGTAAGTTCACTGGAAATGTTACACTGCAGTATCTTCACATTTATAAAAGAGTTTTAGAGAATTTATCAATTGAGGGTGGAAGATAATTTTTAGTGAATTCTGGAGTTAAATAATGTAACTGGACTGAAAAGCACCAATTTTATCAATATCTTCATAATTTCTTGTAATGTTGATTCACTTAAAAGAATTTCCATACTTAAGTTTCTCTTGGTAAAGTAACAAGAAACAATATATGTGGATACTAGTTGTGTCTACCAGTTGTGTCTACCTTTTAGTTTCTTTACATTTTCCCCTAAGGAGTAACTGAAGATACAAAGGGGGAAAATATCAGAACACATTTAAAATGCTTTTTATTCTTCTAAACCAAGTAAATGTCAGAAAGTACATATATTGGGCAGGTCCCAGGTAAGTGTCTGCCATCCTCCCCCCCTTTAATTCTGTGTACAAGCTTAAGGGGAGACAGCTGGCAAAATGGTGGAGTCTTGAAGAGCAAGTGATCTTATATCCGGGGGAGAATGCTCTGGGGGAATCATCTCCCTTGTGGGAAGAGTGTGTTGGAACCAAGTGGAGTCCTTTTCCAGACACCCACGGTGCAATCCCAAGAGATTTAGGAGCTCTGTGTGTCATAGTCCTTAGGGAGGGTGCTCAGAGACACCCTAGAGGAAGTTATTTCCCCATTGAGAAGGGAGGAAATGGGCAGGGGGCCAAAATGACCACAGCATCAGGAATGGAGGACACTTTACTCCTTTATTACTGGTCCCTATGACACTGTACTGATAGTACCCCGTGTATAAATTTCCTGCAGGCCACCACTGTGGTGCTACCAAAAGCATGTGGTAACAGGAATACACTAGGTAGACCAACTTAGCCTAGGACCTAAGCACAGACGATTTACCTGATTGTGGAATATCAGAATTAAAAAGAATCCTGGGCTACAGATCCAGCTCGGGTAGAAGGCATGCTCGGCAGGCACGTGTTCCATCTCCAGCAGGGGTAAGGGTGCTCAGAGGCTGGTACATCCTCGCAACCAGGCAACCAGACCAGAGAGGAGGCTTTCCTTAAGTTTTCAAGGAGCTTGTGCTCCTGCTTCCCTTTTCCCCATTTAAAAGTCCATTTCCATGAGATTAGTGAACCCTCACTCTTTTTTTTTTTTTTTTTTTTTTTTTTGTCTTTTTGAGACAGGGTCTCACTATGCAGTTCAGTCTGGCCTTAAGCTCACTTTGTAGCTCAGGCTGGTCTCGAACCCTCACTCTTGCACCAAGATTATGCAGCAGGTCTGAGGGATTGAGGAGGACCATGCAAAAAGCAAGGCAACTTGGCCAGAGTATGTGGCAGGATCCAAAAGCTGGGCTGAAGTCCCCAGCTTTTTTGAGCAGAGGGCCCCTGGCCAAACCAGGGAGACCTCCCAGACAGCTTCACTGGCCCCCAATAAATGATTAGGTTGAAGAAGTCCTCTAAAGCAGGAAGATTTAGTTGGGCAGCCCTTATGATGAAAGTCAACTTGATTAAAAGAACACCTCACCCATGTCTCTTTTCATGTGTGGCCTCCTTAACTAGACTACCTCACCATCACCTAGGTAGGCTGCTTCTAGCCTTTCAGATTTCAACTCATGTTACTTCCTTGGGGAAACTTCCTCTAGCTGCCTGTAGTTGAAAATCTCCAAGCAGCCTACTGAGCCCAAGATGCCAGGCCAGACCACATGGTTACACTAACTCCTGCCACGCAGGAAGCACTGGGGTGCAAGGAGCAGGTGTGTTGCTCACCATTGCGGGCAGCCCAACACCTGATACCTTATTGACCCAAGTGAACGACTGTAGGAAGGCATATTACCTCAATATGAAACAAGTGGTAAAACTGTCCCTAGGCTATATGGCTGCCACAGAGCCATTTTAACAAGTGAGAAAGGAAGCAGACCAATCCCTAAGCAGCCATGACCCTTGCCTCTCTTCCTTCCAACACAAACATAACATGCCAGGTTATAAAACGCAGTTGGCTTTAGTGAGTAAGTGAAACACGGGGATCACCTGGATGTTTCACTTTCTATTCAGAGAACAGGATGGCTCATAGACTTCTGGCTCCCAGGGAACCCAATGTCAAGAAGCCAGTTTTCGGGGCCTGGGAGATAGCTCAGTAGAATAAGTGCTTGCCTGGCAAACTCAAGAGCCCGAATTCAATTCCAGATTCTGCCCAAAAAAAAAAAAAAAAAAGCCAATTTTCTCTGTAACAGGTCCCGCTCTGGGCACCATACCATTCTGCCTGAGAAGCAGCAACTTCTTCTGGGCCCTTTCTGTCTCTGAAAGCCCTAGTGGAAGGTTGCTTCTCACCCCAAGTGCGCAGAAAGTGCCCCTTCCAAAGAAGACGCCCCCTAGTGCCTAGGAAGCCACAAGTCACCCAACAGTGCCCAGCAATCTAGACAAGAGGAAAGGGGGTGGCACTTAAAGTCTGTAGTAGAGTGAGCTGGGGTGGGAATGGTGAGGTGGGGGAGGACGGGCTCCCTGAGAACTTCACACCTGCTGAGGCAGTGCATCCTTTATCTCACTAAACACTTAAAATTAAGCCTCTGAGGACAGCAGTGGGAAAGCCAGACAATGTCACCCAGCCCCAGAGAACAGCAAGAACAAAAACATACAGGCAGATGCACCTACCAGAAGGCAGAATGGAGCTGAACCTCCCATCCCCCTTGCCCATCTTAACAAGAAGTCCCCAGAATTGGCCTCTCCCCTTAGGAGCCAGCTGCCTCCTGACTGGCCCATTCTTTTTCCAGTTCCCCCTTGGCCACCTTTAACTTTTACATCTGGGAGAAGGCTAGATGTCCTTTTGATATTGTCCACGGCTTTTTCTGAGCAACATTTTCTACTGGGACTCGTAAAAGTCTCAGAGGTCAGAAGAAAGCCAGAGTAGCCAGACCTAGCTGTAATACCTGTTGGCTTTAAGGGGAGTTCCACATGTCCCCTCCCTCAGGGCTAGGTCAGTGTCTTATTAAAGCATCTCTTAGGGCCCAGCATGAAAACATGCATCAATGTTTACTGAATGGATGAATAAATGAGTGTCCAATCAGTACCACACAGGCCTCTAGCCTGCTCCCTTCCCTGGGTGCCAGCCCCAGGGCCTCCTCTTCTGGATGTGGCCCACTCTGGCAAACAAGAGGCTCCTCTCCTTACAAAAAAAAGCTTATGCAGGATCCCAAGGTACAAGAGAGATGGCTGTTTCCAGAAGCCCCTGACCCGTGTAGGCACAAGGGTACATCTTCCCAGTTCCAAGATGCAGACTGGTTGTGGCCCCAACATCTTCGAATCTGCTCTCATCCACCAGCTCTGGCTACGTCCCTGCTGTCGGCAGGGTCTGCACTTGCTGGACATTCACCTTTTCTTTCTTTAAGACGCCAGTCCTGGGGGGTGGGGGAGAGCTGCTGGGTATTCAGTCTGTGACTGGGTCCCCTCCCTAAAGGCAGCACCATGTGGCAGCCTGCTCACTGGCAGCACAGTAGGGAGGCAGCATCTAGCGAAGGACAATCCACCCGGGTTCCTGGCTGCCGCTTGAACACAGGGAGGGCAGCAGGGCTCTGGAGCCACCCAGCAATAAGCAGCAACAACTGTGGTGGGATCCTGGGCCCAGGCCCCTGAGCACAGAGCCTTCCCCAGCAATGGACAAGGTTGGACCAAGACAAGCAAGGTGGCCATTGTACCCTTGAGGGTACAGATGCTCAGATGGACGTACAGACAGTGACAGCCCAAGTAGCACTGGGAGGGCTGCTGGTTCAGGCCCATTTTATACAAGTCCCTGTTCTGCCCACAGCTGGTCCTGCCCCTTCCCCCACTCCCTCTGCTGCACCCTAAGCTATTTCTAGCCTCCTTCCCCACCGGGCCCAGCCCCTAGGTAAAGATTGCCGAACGTGACTCAGCAAGGAATGAAAGATGGGTGGGGAAAGACTGGTCCAGGCCAGAGAACTTGGGGGTGGAGGGCGCGTCCCAAATCCATAATGTGAATGAAGCAGCCAGTGCATTCAACCCCACTCGAAAGATGAAAAGGGGAGCCCAGAACACGGTGAAGCAGAAGCAGAGATGCCCAGACACGGGATTCCCGCCTCAACCCAGGTCTCCTTCCCACCCAGGGCACAGGTCACATCTGCAGAAGAGGCCAGGCAGTGCCCAAGTCCACAGAGGAGGGATTATGGGGTAATCTGATGGCAGGTGGAAGGCTGAGAGATTTAACCAGGCAGGGAAACCCACTGGAGAACTGTACCCTAAAAAAAAAAAAAAAAAAAAAAAAAAAACACCCAGCCTGGATTCAAATCCCAAACTCTGCCATGCATTAGCTGTGGGTTTGAACAAGTCATTTAATCTGTTTGTGCCTTGATTTCCTCACTGGGAAAACTGAACATAATCTCTGTGTCCACCTCATTAAGTTACTTATATGAGTTAAAATACACAAATAGCCCAGGGCGGCACAAGGCCTGGAGAGGTGAACTACACAAGCAGGACGGGCACCACAAGACATTTGCTTTCCAAGGGAACTCCAGAGACTTGGGGCGGGGTGGGAGGTGGAGGTGGCGTAGGGTGTACAGCAGCACTAGCACCCCTAAAACCCGAACCCAGCACGAAAGGGTCTCCCCCTCCCGCTCCCTGCAGCAAGTCCTCAAGGGCTCTGCCGGCAGCGCCTCACCTGGAGGAACTAGGGAGCTTTCCGCACACGCCACCGTTCCGCTTCCCGCTGTGGCTCTGCCGCAGGGTCTGGGGCTGCTCCTCCTCCCGCTCCCCCGTCGGCTGCTCCTCCTCTGTCTGTCGCTGCTCCATCACCTCGATCTCGGCCTCAGCTTCGGCCTCGGCCTCCCGAGCCGTGTACTCACGGCCCCTGGACCGCACATGCGCATTACCCGGAGTCAACCCTGAAGGCGCCTCCAGGAACATAGCTGAGCAGGCCCCAAGGCACAGCTTGCCCTGTCCCCCAGGCCCTCATTTATAGCAACGCAGGTTGAGGTTCACCAAGCACATCATAGGCAGGTCCAGATTACGACGAGCTTGAGGAAGCCCCCTGGCGCCTGTCCTGTGTCCTCTCAGACCCTAGCTCCTCCTGATAGCCTTGGCCTCTGTCCACATCAGGGTTCCCCAAGCTGTGTTCTGTTGCTCTCCACACTGGGACCAGCTCTCACACGTAAGTGTACCCTCACGCACGTGCAAACCCACCTAAGAGACCCTGGAAAGAGGCCTCTGAAGCATGAGAAAAATCTGCCTTTTCTTACCCTTACCATCCAGCCTTCACCCTAGTGGACCACCAAATCCAAGGATCCTAAAAGATCCTAAAACCCAAGCAACTGAGGCCTAGGGAGTCCTGGGATTTTCTAACATCACGCAGTGAGAGGCCTCTTCACTGGGATGTGCTAAGGAGGAATCCAGCCCTTCAGAACAGCCACCTCCCCACCCCATAGCCCTCCCTCTCCATACCAGGAATCCAGCACTTAGCTAGGTGACCACTCTAAATTGGGGAAGAGGGGACCCCTTAGGGGCCCCTACCAGTTTGGGAGGAAACTAACTGACCTCACTTCCTCGTACTTTTTGTCACGGTAAAACTCCCTCTTTTTGATGATGTAGATGAGTACCAGGTCACAGAAGAAAGCCCCCTGCAAGAGAGTTGGGGGCCGGACTCAGAACCCTGGGCTTGACATCACTGGCTCCTGTAACGACCCATAAATGGGCCTCCATTTCCCTTTTAACTCAGGAGAAAGGCGCAGCTCATCCAGGGTAAGGGAGCTGGTCCATGATGGACACAAAGAATCACTGGAGCACTTCCACCTGCTCTCCCCCAGCCACATGGACCCATCCAAACACTTCAACACGCTTGCTGAGCACCCACTCCATGGCAGAAGTGCAGAGACCTACTAGGGAACTCCCTCTGCCACAGGAGTCCAATCGAGTGTGAAGCGGAGTGATGCACCCTATAATGGGGAGATGGGCAGGAGGGAAGACTTTAGTCAGACGGGACAACTAGACTGAGTCTGGGGTCTTTTTGATTGTTTTTGACTGAGTCTTGAGAACTGCACAGTTTATGCAAAGACTGAAAAGGGCATTACAGAGAAGCAAGCTAATCAAAATGCCACTGGACCTGAGGGCCAAGAGTGAAATGCACTTTTTATAGAAGTGGTTGAGAACCAGCCAGTCTGACATCATTGTCAAGGCACTGGTCCTTGTCTTTTAAGTAGGGGAAGGCATGAGAGAAGAGCAACATTCTTTTTAAAATGTATTTAAAGGGTCTCACTACGCAGCTTGGACTCATAGTGATCCTCCCGTTTTCAGCCTCCCCAGTGCCGGGATTTACAGGCGTGTGCCACCACGACGGATCTCAGTGGCCGGCTCACCACACCTGAGGGCGGGGTGGTGCTGCATGTGGCGCCAAGAACCGAAACCTGGTCCCTGCACCTGTTCAGGCAGGCACTTAGTCTGCTGAACTATCTCGCCAGCCCTAAAAGCAGCATTTTTAGGATACCTCTCTGCCAGTCATGGCAAGATGGCCTGAAATGGTCTGATCAGGGATGCCATAGCAGTGACCCAGGAAGAGAGGCAGCCAGAACTAACACTGCTGGGCAGCACTCACCCCTGAACATACCGCTCCGAGGCAGAGCAGGCTGAGCGCAATACCTGTCCTGACCACAAGAGGGAGACGCCACCCACAGCATGGCTTGGCAATCTTGAATGAAGAAGGGGCAGAGGGGAGGGCAGATGAACCGGTCCCCAGAGGCCAAAAATGGCACTGACCAGTTGCTTGTTCCTCCTCCCTCAGCTTCCATTACCACCTTTTCTCTGCACCATTACTTTCACTGTACAGGTGTGTCCCCAGATGTCCCGATTTTGCCCACATCATAAGAAATGGCATAGGGCCAATCCAACAGTTTAGTGAATTAAAGCACCTGCGAGAAGGCGCGGGGGCCAGGGGTCCGATCCCTGGGCCTGCCTGGGACCCCCCCTGAGAAGTGCTGAGACAGCAATTGAGAGTGGGCATGGTGGCGCACACCTGTAATCCCAGCTCTTGGGAGGCTATAAACAAGCGTATCCCTACAAGTTTGACCTAGTAGTGAGACCCTGAACACCATGTAGACTCCTCCCTAAAAAAAAAAAAAAAAAAAAAAAAGGAAAGAAATAGCACATACACACATGGGATGGGGGGGGATCCCTTCAAAGAACCCATTTAGTGCTCAGTCTTAATCCTTCTCAGGAGCACACCCTCGTTGGGTTCTGTCACAGGACCCAGTTTTCCTGGATGCAAACAAAAGCTGATCCTAGGTTCTGACAGAGTCCTCCCACGGGGCTGCTGAGGCTACTCACACCAGCGGTGGGAAAGGAACTTGCTGGGGCGTGAGTGAGCAGCCGTCTACCGTTCCCATGTACCTAAATCCCTTCCACATGTGCAAGGGTACTCCAGGAATTTGGAGGAAACTTGCCCTGCCCCCAACCGCGACTTTCCCTCAGCTGAAGCATTACTTCTGAGGCAAGAAGGCAGGGGTATGTTGCCCGCTCCTCATCCATTCAGCCTGCTTCTGGGCATCCCAACTGCAGGGACTGCCACTGCCACCCAGTGAATAAAGGGCAAGGTTTCTCTTAAACATGGCACGATACAGACCAGGGAGATAGCTCAGCGGTCTAAGCACCTGTCTGGCAAACGCAAGGACCCGGGTTCAATCCTGGGTACCACATGCCATGCTGACCCTGCCCTCTGGATGCACTGAGCTGGCTACAAAGACCAGGCCTGGTAGCGCGTGCCTGTAATCCCAGCTCTGGGGAGGCTGAAAATGGGAGGATCACTATGAGTCTGAGCTGCATAGTGAGACCCTGTACTGAACACATTTTTTAAAAAAAAGCACACTACGTAGGACAGCACCCAAAACAAAGACTCACCTGGCCCAAATGTCATTAGTGCCAAGGCTGAGAAACCCTGTATGTAACCTTTAGCAGGAGTAGAGATGGGGCCTTAAAAAGTTCAACCTAAGGCATCAGAGATCCCCAACCCACACCATCGCTGCAGTGCCCCACACAGCTCCAGAGTGATACGGTGACACAAGCAAGAAACATCGGCTGCTCCCCAAGAAAGTGCTATACTTGTATGGCTGCCCCGAGCACCTTTCGGCTAGCTGGGTTGTATCAGATGCCCCACAGCCACCCCGGAGACATTTGCTTTGGCTGCACCAAGCTTTGGTCACAGACTTAGCCTAGGCAAACAAGCCCTATGGCCTCTCTGCATAACTCTACCCAGCTGCCTCTGCAGATGATTCTGCCTCTTTGAAGCCCTCCTAAATCCAGTCCTTAGAGGGAGCCCTCCCACCCGAGACCAAATACAAAGTATGACATGCTACATGCACCACTCACCTTTTTTTTTTATTCCTATATAAACAACTTCCCCGTAACCATAAAAGGTCACTCTGTGCTATGCTCTCCCTTACGCTGCAGCATGAGTCCTAACAAAGCCTCTTTTGAATGACATAGTTTTGCTTATTCATGGTCTCTACCTCAAGTAGAGCATGCTGAGCTTGTACAATAAGGGCTGGTAACACCAAAGGTTGCTGGCACAGAAAGGGGCCAGGGCTGGCAATGCTGAAGGCAGCCAGCAAACAGAATGATGAAGAGCAATGGAGAACTGCCCAGAGCAGCCATCTCTAGTGGCTGAAGAGCTCTCAAGGCCTGCAAATGGCTCTTGCTTCATGCAGCAGGGAGGTGACTAACACTAACAGCAGAGACCTGCCTGCATTTAAAGCCCAGAGCAGTTATCACAGAAGAGCTATCCTCTGCCAACCCATAATTCTTACATGAATTGAGCAAAAGAACCCCCAGCCAGTTGGTAATATCAGGATGGCCCATATGGGGTCCTGCCCCTTCTAAGGACCATGAAGACCACGGATAGTGGTTAACAGTTGTCAGCAATGAGGAATCGGCTAAAGAACTAGCCCATGCCTGATTTCCATCTCACATGACACTACAGACTCACAGCAGAGGATGCTTCTGGCTCTGGAGAGAGAAACTTGGGCAATCAGTGCCACTGGGGTACCGACAGGGCACAGACCCCCAGAATGGACTCTTGGTCCACATTCATGCTGATGCAGCCGCTCTCCTGCTGTCTGGGATTTGGAGACATGCTCCTCCCGAACATAAGTTACCCTCTCCTCCCTGTTCACAGTATGTGTTGGGGGAGGGATACTCACAGCTCCCATGAGTGCCACCCCGGAGCCGATGTTGATAAGCGTGGGGATGATGCTGAACTTTCCTGCCTGGGAGACAAGAGACAAGGTGGGCAGCGAGCGAGCGGGGCAGCCTCAACAGCCACACCCCCAGAGCCTGTCCCAGCTGCCTCACCTGCCCCACAGCCCCTCAGAGTGGGAAGGCCAACCACACACCTTGCCATTAACTATCACGTCGATGCGGATCCCATAGGCTTTCATCAGGTTGCGCAACTCCACCCCGGCTGGGTCTCGGTAGTATCTGGCAAACCTGGGGGAGAAACGGCCTGGGAGAAGACACAGCCTGCCTGTGCCTTCCCTCTCCAGCAGCACAGATATGGCCGCTGTGGGGATTTCTAAGCACTCAGAGGTTCCCAGCTCTCAGCAGCCCTGCTAGAGGGCCGCTGACTCTCCTTCTGACCCAGCATCCAAACCCTTCATGAAGGTACCAGGCCTCTCCCACTGCGCTGAGCCAACCTGGGGCACCATGGCTAGGAGGGGGCACAAGAGACACCCTTCTCTGGCCAGGTGTTCGCTGCACTGTCCCCGCCACTCTGCTGAGTCCTCTCCACACCCCCACTGTCACTCGCACGCCTCCCGGTTCTAGCACCCACCCTAAACCGGGGATCCTAGTGCCCAGGAAAGGACAACCGAACACGATCAGGGCCCCAGAGCGGCACAAGGCAGCAACTACCTGAAGTTGTACCCAGAGGAAACCGATTTGGCGTGTTTGTTGTCCAGACGGTTAAAATAATAGCGCGGATGGCACTCGGAGGCAGCTTTATCGAGGTCACAGTTCCATTCGATATGAATTCCGATCACACCTCCCTTGATACAAGAGACAAGGGTCAGTGCCCAAGCCATCTGGAGACAGATGGAAGCCAGGCTGCACCACAGCTGAAGACAGAGGAAGGGCGCAGGTCAG
>PVKA01004228.1:0-90754 GCA_004027165.1 Ctenomys sociabilis
GTGTGTGTGTGTGTGTGTGTGTGTGTGTGTGTGTATTTAGTGGACATACTGTTGTCTTTGTGCTGTTGTTGACTCTGATACAAACACCATACATAGGGATGCATATTTAATCTTATATGAATTTTCCATGTGTCTAACTCATGTAACATCGTCATAATCACTGTACTGTAACTTTTTAATCCTCATAACTATAGTTTTCCCAGATAGAGATATCATGAATCCAAGATATTAAGTAGCCAAGCTGAGGCACAGATGTACCTCTCTGACTTCACAGCCCACATGCTAACACACCATACACACTCCCTCATGAGATGTGCTCACCTCAGCTTTCAGCTGCCTTATTCTGCTAAGCTCTGATTCACCTACAATGGACAGGGCACCCACTCTACAGCTGGCCCAGCTGGACATGCTACTTCTGCTTTCTTCTTTCCCCTTTCTAGTATGCTAGTGAGGCTGGTATTGTCATTCTCATTGCTGGGGAGATGGCTCAGAAGAATAAGCACTTCCCTGGCAAGCACAAGGCCCTGAGTTCAATCCCTCATTCTGCCAAAAACTAAAAATAAAAAAGAAAGAAAGAAAAAGTTCCTAGTAAATTCTAATATTTATTTCCTTTGGCTAAACATGTACTCCTTGGATTGAAGCAAACAAAAACTATATAGAGTTGTCCCTTGTCCCTCAGGATCTTGTGGTTCCAGGACTCTCCCATGAGTGACAACATCTGTGGTTATACAAATCCTTTGTATAAAATAAGAATGGTATTTGTATATAATTTATGCACATTCTTCTGAACTTTAAATCATCTCTAAACAATTATAATACCTAATGAGAGAATTAAGTAAATAGTTTCTATATTATATTTAGGGAACAGTGACAAGAATCTGTATAGATATACTTTTTCTAATATTTTTTGTCTGGATAAAAAAAAACTCTCTCAAATGACAGCAAATTAATCTACCTCCACAAGTTCATAGTGTTGAAAATACTATATATTGAATTATTTCTCAGTGCAAGATAATAATTTTAGTAACATATATCTGCTCTTGCTCTAGTACTGAGGGGGCTTAAGTCATGAACAAATGGCACTATCTTTTGGGGCTCATGTAAGTTTAATTAGCTTAATGAAGGATCCCAAAGGCCTATGCCTTTGGTTAGAGATCTGAAGAAATACAGCAGAGATGCTAATTTTCAAAAATTTAGGAAGTTGAGCAAGTAGGGAATTTCCTACTTAATAACTTTAAAGTGAAGACAATCTCTGCTATTGCTCCCAGAATAAAATTTACCTAGTGATAAAACAGTCTGTTTTTCACTGGACATGGAGAGTGAAAGAAATGAAAAAGAGAAGGCCTTCTGGATCCGTTAGTGGGAAAAGCACACAAAGACATTACCAGTGGAGAAACAAAGGAACAGGAGGCTTTTAGGAGACCTTATGAAGGAGAGCAGGAGAGCATCTGAGACACTAAGTCCGAGACACTAAGAACGTGGCTGAGCTTGTCAAGCCTGCGATTTGGGGAGAGGCCAACATCAACTGGTGATACCACACTCAGTGAGTTCATGTCCCATCTCTCCATGACAACAGCCAGGTACTGAGGAGGGTACACTAAGGCAAGAATGCTAAGGGTCATTCATAGCATAGACAAAGACGATGCTGGTCTAGACTTTGTTTTTTCAAAAGCTGTAGGCTCATGGCAATTTATTTACACATAAACATGACCATTATCATGGCTAGGCACTGTAGTAAGGAAAAAAAAATGTTCACTAAAAGCTTTTTGCAAGAAAGGGGCTCCAGGAAGCATAACATAGTGTAGTAGTTGAAGGCTGGGGGGGGGGGGGATATCCTAAGAAAGGCAATCCAAAAAAACCAGAGCACTTGTATACAAAATAAATGATTACAATGATGAATTATATCATTCAGTGATGTAGCCACTCATTATGGATTCACTGGCTGACATCAAAAGGAGTATCTATACCTATCTGCCCAAACTCCAGGCCTCAGCCCCCTGTCAAATAGCCAATGGTCCTTTAAGAGGACACAGGTTCCATGTTGAATGCTCCGAAGGAAGACTATATCCCGTGTGGCTCTCCACACTGTCATTTATAAGCTGCAATTTCACTTTGCTAAGGCCCAGTTACTTTACCTGTGAAATAAGGATAAATCCTGCCCTACAGGATTCTTGTGAGTATTGAGCAATTTAGTGTAGAGTGCTTTAAAAAAAACACTGAACCTCCTAAGTGGTATCACGAGTGTTTGGTAAAGAAATAAATCAATCCCTACCTGGGCACTGTTCCAGGCACAGAGGATACAATTTCAGCTTACAAAAAAAACTTTCCTAGGCTTTCTATCTCCCTTGATCTGAAAACTCCTAAAGCAGCAGAACAAATAATATTTGTCTACAGCTTTAATCGACACGGAATACTCAGGTGAAGAGAAGAGGCCTGTGTGCTACTCCCCAAATTCACAGTGGAGGGACTGAGACAAGAGGCCACTGTCCTCAAATGAGCTACTCATAGGCCTCCTGCCTTCAAGCTAAGGGGACTGCTCTCTTCCTCGGCGGCCCTTTATTGGCACATTCTATTCCCGCCTTGTTTGGAATCCCACAGTCTCCATTGCAGCAGGGTTTTATTTCTTGATTGAGCAACTCTCTTTCTCAAGCTCTTGGTCAAAAGGCGCAAAGTTCTTTTGTTTTGCGGGTTATTTTGCCTTTATCAACTTTGTGAAAGGAGGGAACTCTGGGCACGCAGCCCAAGGCTATGACTCGGCAATGTTGTATCCTCTGAAACTTGCACTACACAGGAGATAGAGAAAAAAGGCAGTTTGTGGCCACGCTGCTACAGAGGAATGGCGACAGCTGCATACTAGGTCTCCTAGGAGGGCGCAGGCACAGGAAGTGCCACAGCCCAATGCTGGTGGTCCCAGGGGACCGTGCTACAGTGAAGCTTTCTCAGAGGTCTGTACTGACTTCCCTTTTCAAGCCTCATGGATGGATAAACTTCAGGATAAAACCTGGGAAAAGTCTACTGGTCTGGCACACTCCAATTTGGACTAATGGCCATTTTTCAAAAAAGAATGATGGTGGGCAGCACAAGTAAGTTTTTATTTTGGAAACCGCAGAGGACAATGACCACAATATCTCCCTAATTCCTAGGAAGGCGGGCATCCCATGGAACAAAGGGTGGCCCAGGCCTGGAGTTCACAGAGACTGAGGCTGGGGCATTCTGGCTCCAGTACTGTTACTGGGGCCTTTCCTTATGCTCCTCTAACAGTGCTTAACAGCCCACTTGGGACTCATTTGGAGAAAATAAATGTGGTGCTCAAACTAGCAAGAGGCCTCAGGAAAGCCAGAGGGCCAGGACGCCTGCAGGCATCTTCTCTTCCTCCCAGCAGCTACAGCAGTCTTTCGCTCCCAAACAGGGACCCCTTACTCCTTCACTCCTTGAACCTCAGGGCTGCCTCCTCCATACTGGGAGCATGCGTAATGGAGAGGGGTGCCCAGGTGTTGCCTCCAGGGGGCGGCCTCCTAGGTCTCCACTCATCTGACCATAATAAGATCTCAACGCAGAAGTAAAGCTATGCACGTCCTCTTTCGCTGCTACCTAATGCTATCATCACCCTTATTATTTTAAAAATGTATCAATGTTTCTCTCGCCTATCAAAGTGAAGAAGAGCAAAGTCTGACCTTCGGTGAGTGCAAAGCTGCAGAATTACTCGCTCTGCAGCTGGAATAATTCCAGAAACCTGTGCTTCTCCAAGCAGAAAGCTCCTTTTACTCCCCCCGAAAGCGCAAGGGACCTCTTCCAAAGGAAACGCTACTTTGGATTGGTAGAGGGCGGAGTGAGAAACTCATCCCATCAAAAAGTCTCATTCTCTCAAGTTTTGTTCTTGGAGTCAGAGAAATAAGAAGACTTCAGCTACCCAGCATTAGACACCCAAACGGCTCTGAGCAATGCTCGAAGCCCTACGCCTGCCGCCCACCGGTTCCCATGCCCGCAGCCTCACCACGAGCACTTGTGGAGTCCAGAGCGCAACGAACTCTGCGGCCGCTGGAGGTGCGCGGGGGAATTTGGCTGCGGAAGAGCAGGGCGCGGCGCCGCCCCCTCGCTCTCCCGCGCAGTTCCTGCCCCAGCTGGCCCCGGCCCCGCCCCAGCTGTCCCCGGCCCCGCCCCGGACAGTCACAGCCCTGCCCCAGGAGGCCCCGGCCCCGCCCCAGAAGGCCCCGCCCTGCCCCCAGAAGGCCCTTGCCCTGTGCCAGATGGCCCCGCCCCGGCCTTATCTTCGGCCTTCGCAAGCTCCGCTCCACCCTGGGCGGAGACTTGAGCTGCTAATCGTGGACTTTTGTAACCTCAGAGTTTCCAGGGAGACCCTGTGAGAGAAGGAAGGCGGAAGGGTGACGCAGCAAAGATCTTCATCCTGAGTTGTACAAGTTTAAAGGGAAAACGAAAAGCTTTGTAAAAGTAGAGGTCATTGATAAAGTTCCTTTTAGACAAACCTCCCTTTCCCTGCACTGTGGCAAGCTGTTTTGTGTTTAGGGGAACACAGAGAAGTTTAGAAAGGCATCCTTCATACCAATATCCAGAATCAGACTCTCCAAACTTTCTGGACCGTACAATTCTCACACTAATATGTATGGGTCTATCTTCCGCAGGTTTACCTGAACAGCTTTAAGAGTTCATGTTTTTATAAGTAAATTTCTGTTTCATTTCCTTCCCAGTAACACATCTAAAACATATTGTTAAGTAAGCTTTTTGGGGAGAGGGTCCTAAAATACCCATGTTGTATATTAAGGAATCCTCCAGGACTGTTTTTCTAGGTTTGGTTTCACAAAACAATAAGAAAACCAACAAGAACTGCATTTCTTCCCCTGTCTGTAAACTGCAACCTGGATGTGACATTAACTGGAATAACACAAAACTTGAGCTGAGATAAACTGTTTAGAATTCCCCCCAAGAAAGTATAGTACTGAAACTATTTAAAATACTTTTACTTGTTATGAAATGAAGCACCCTAAGGCTTATAATCACAGAAAAAGTTGCAGGAGAGCTATTATTTAAATAGTGATATCGGCAGAATGCTACCTGACCAGCGCCAGCATGTTTCTGAAAAGGAAGTCAACTAATAATTTAATTATAAAATACGTTCAAACTTAACTAATCAATAAAATTGCTCCTCTTATACTACTTCTTAACAATTATTGCCATTTTGTATGTGCACATATCACTGTCTGATATGGATGGTATCAGCCCTCTAATAAATTTAATTCAGTAAATACTAAGTGAAGGCCAAGTGTTCGGATTCACATTAAAATCTATACCTAGGCTAAGTTTCATCAAATATTGCCCTCAAGCAATTGAAAATACAATAAACACGAAAGCTAAAATAAAAAGTAAGTTGCTATTAAACTTGCAGAAAGAAAAAAAAATCTCAATTTAGAATTAGGAATGACAGAGCATGGGATAAATATTAACAAGAAAAAGACTGTGAAAAAAATCAACACTTTCTATGCATCTTCATCACAAGCTCTTAGAGTTGTTCCAGTTGTTTTAGTTTTGGGTGTAGCGCATGATTCAGCTTTTTGAACTTGCTTATCACCATTTTAATTGCAGCAAAAATCTTTCAGAGCCACTCAGTTCACCTTAGGAGTGGTGTGATCCCCAGTAAATATTGACAGTTTCAAAGGTTATTGTTTTAAGGGTGAGGAGTACAAAGGTCATATAGGGAAAATACTTGCCATAACAGAACAGAAAGCTGCTTGTTGCAAAGACTGAGGCAGAAATATCTGGAGAACAAAGCATTACGAATCCAGCAGTCCCTGTGTTTTTAAGGAAGATGAAGGAAAAATATCAGAAAAGATTGCCATTGAGGCAGGACCAGTCTTTGTAAGTGAATGGAAAACAGGTGCCTCTCAGGTGTCTTGGACCTTTGTGTTTTCTCTAAATTCGCAGAATACACACCCAGGCAATCCAAGAGTGAAAGCCCTACTTGGGAATTACAGAAAAAATACATAAGAATCTGTCTTAAGTTTAAGCAAAACAGGAAGTGAAAAAAAAGCAACATTCTAAACATCAGCAGCTGTTATTGCAGAATTACAAAATACTTTTTAAATGTATGTTAGATTGCTTATTTCTCTCAAGAACCTTTTAAGGGAATACTTATTTTTCCTATTCTATACATAGACACAGATCTGGAAAAGCTTGAAAGTTATGCTAAGTTCTGAAATAAACTCTGAACCTAATTCCTGCCAAGAGGCCAAAGGAGTCACACTGAGTGCAGAAAAAGAAAATGATAAAATTCTTGACTCCATTGAAAGGAATCTAGCACTAATGCCGTTCGTGACTTAAATACTTCTCCAAAGGCCCCACTTTCAATACTACCATGATGGAGATGAGTATTCGATGTGGATTTTGGGGAAACACAGACTTCAGATTACTGCAGAGGTATAAAAGAACTTTCTGGAATGATGTAAATATTCAGGGTATAGGTCTCATGGGAGTATACAGTTGCCGAAGTTCCCTGATGTGCTTTTCATGCGTATTTCACCATGTACAAATCTTATCGCTAAAATAAAATTAACTGTTAAAACTCCACGGACTTTATGAATAGTAGCAAGAACCTCAGACTAAAGTACTTACAGTAGTGCTACCTTAGTGTTGAATTGAAAGTGCTGTAAGCAGGACAAAGCATTGTAAATAAACAAGTAAATGGGTTCTAGGGGAGAAATGCTAGTTTATACCTGTGTTCTTGCCTCTTCTAGGGTAAAGTAGATATTGTTGTCTATTCCCTTGTATGTTCAAGAAGGGGGATGTTCTTAAATGCAAGAGGTCTAAGAACATGCTGCCAGGCAGCGGTGCCCAGTCTTACCAGGATTCCCTCTAAAGGTTTCACACAACATGGAAATGAAATTGTCATTTGTGGGATTAATGAGAACCTTTCCAGGATGAACCACTCTAGGAACTGGTGTACCCTACCAAGGGCCAGGGAGGGTACCTAGCCACCTCAGTCCCAAAACCATTTTTATATAATGTAATCACCTCCTTTCTGGATAGGTGATGTACTAGCAGCTTTAGAACACTACATTCATGGAATAAAATCTGAAAATATTTAAATTCAGGAAGCAGGCACTGTGCACTTATTTGCCCTCTCTATAATTGCTTTTGTTTTTTTTTTTTTTTTTTTTTTTTTGATATTATGTAAGGTTCCTGCCTACAATTACCAGAATAAACTAATAAAAGTTTCTACCATTTCTATCATACAGTCTCTCTGAGAATGATTACAGCTTTCCATGGGCAGAGAGAAATCACTTGGTAAATCCTTGCAGAATCTATTTTTTCCCCTGCCAAACTTGTTTAAAATTCTTCTTTTTCTCGGTTTTGATTTAGTAGCTTTAGATCTAGGCATTATGTTGTGTTTTGCAGGGAGTTATTGACTTCAGCTAAGGAACTGTGAACAGTAATTATTTTGCATGACTAAGCTCTGGTACACCATTGTCAGACAGGCACTTTACAGTACCGCTAGCTTCAAAATTTAGAACAGAACTGTCAAACAAGCAAATGCCTACACCAAAGACTTCTATTTTCCAGCTACAGGCATGAGTTCTATGAGGCACAATAACAGAGGGAATCTTTGTGCTATTGTGAAAGCTCCTGATTTGACAGTCACAGAAGTGAAACCCTGTTTCTTTCCAAAAGAAATTTGCCTGTGGCAGCCACAGTCCACATTTCCAAGCATTGCTGAAGTTCAGGATCAGTGTGAGAAAAGGGCAATATTATGAAATTTTATTAAGTTTTTTTTTTTTTTTTTTTTTTTTTTTTTTGTGGGCAGAAAACAACCTAACCCAGACTGAGAACTTCTGTATTGGCTCATCTCAGTTGGACATCTTTCCAAACACTCTGTAAAACATCCATAGAATTATCAATTAAAAGTTGAATAGCAGAAGCATGATACATCCCAAACTAGTGTTTGCCAACATTTTAAAAAACCTAACATTGATGTACATGATATGAAACATTAATAGTAGAGTTGTACATTTTGTCTAAGTTAAACGTCTTTTCACTTTTCAGCATTGCCCCATATGAACCACTCAAGAACAAAGAATTAAATCATTTCTATTCTCAAAGTTGACTTTTTCTCTTTTTAAAATTTTAGAAGAATTCAACTTTTTTTATGTGTTTCTCCATCCACTAATAATTTGGGCCCTGAGATAAATCTTTAGGGCAAGTATAATCTTCCTATCAGAAATTAGGGGGCTGGGGATATAGCTCAGCGGCATAAGCACCTGCCTGGCAAGCACAAGGTCCTGAGTTTGAGTCCTGGTACAAAGGAAGGAAGGAAGGAAGGAAGGAAGGAAGGAAGGAAGGAAGGAAGGAAGGAAGGAAGGAAGAAAGAAAGAAAGAAAGAAAGAAAGAAAGAAAGAAAGAAAGAAAGAAAGAAAGAAAGAAAGAAAGAAAGAAAGAAAGTTAAGACTGGAGATTAATTGAAATGTCAGATGGAAACTAAAAGGTAAAGCAAGGTTGGAAAACAAGTTCCCACCTGAAGTTCTACAGTGAGCTCCAGGTCTTTAGCCTTTTGCTAAATCCTTTAGTTAGCACACTACTTTTTTTTTTTTCTTTTATACCAGGGATTGAACTCAGGACCTTGCACTTGCCAAGCAGGTAGTTATGCCACTGAGCTATCTTCCTGCGAACATGAGCACACTACTCTTTTGCATTCTTCTACAACTTATGCTGCATGTAGTCATTTATCTATGTCTATATCTATATCTATTTCTATTTCTATATAACTCTATCCTCTATTGAACCCTATCTGACCTGTTTATAAAATACTCCCACTTAGATAGAAAAACAAATAAGAAATACGACATTGTCCAGAATAAAAGAATGCTTTACCCAGGATAGAAGGGAGTTTGGAGAATTAGCTGCCATTCTTCTCAGAGAACATCTGTCCCCATAGACATGTTATTCCAGTTTCCCCATTCTAATCCCTCTCCCTGCCAACGGAGCTTCCAAGCACCAAGTGTTTGAGCCTTTGGAACAGCTCTGATTCCACCAGAGCATCATCAGGATCTTCCAGTGAATGCCTCTGCCTGAAATGTCAGTGAGGGTCTTGAGGGAAAGTGTACTTTCTCAGCCTTATCTGTAGAATGAATCAGAATGCAGTGTAAGATAAAAGCAGTTGGGACATGGAACAGATCTTCTTACCTACTTTGGTTACCCAAGCTTTTGCAATCTTGGCTACAAAAGTTGAGATCTACCTGAACTTGGTTACAACAGTACCTGAAAGATGTATGACTCCACTTTCTGTCTTTGAAAAGGATCCATGGAGAATGACTCAGCAGAAAGCATTATTTCTTATATGTGTGTGGAACATGTTTTGAGTTTCTTCCTGGAAATATTAATAGTTGGCAAGTTCCTGGCACCCTCTAGAGAAGCAAGTTGTTAAAACCCAGAGAATATAAATAGTGCTTCATGAGAAAGAAGGGAGAGTAAAAAGACTGGAGGACTGCTGGGGGGAGAAACTGTACAAGACCAAGACAGAAAGGCTGCAGAAGTACTTGGGGAGAGAGCTAAAGAGAAGCAGCAGCTGAGGAGTCAGGCACACTTTGGAGAAGAGCAGGGCTGAGGAATGGAGACTTTCGTTAGGTTTCCAAGCACGATATGCAGTGTAATCCTCTACTTTTCCTGTACAGTCATTGGTAAAATTTCTGACTCTTTAGCTCACAGCCACGGTTCTTCCTTGCTTAAGTAACTATTGTACCATTAACATACAACAGGCTCTGTTCACAGTTCCAGGCCCTCCTGGGCAAGAAGCTAATAGTAACTGGATTCTATAAGTCACTAATGAGTGGTAACAACTCAGAGTATGATTTTCTCTTGGATGACCTGCCTCATGTCAGCACAACTCATGCTGTCTTTGCTATATTCTGTCCCTTTTTGAGAAGTTCCAGATTTTGCTTCCACCCTTGCTCACAGCACAGTCTATGTGTGGAAGTTTATCTGTGATTCTGTGACTTTTTCAGGAAGGTTTTTCTTGTCAGTACTGAGGACTGAGCCCAGGACTTTTGCAGTGAGGTACGTACCCTGGCTGACCTTGAACCTGCACCCCTCCTGCCTCAGCTTTCCCAGCTGCCAAGATTATAGGAACCATGCCTGGCTTCTCAGTGTAATTGTTAAGTGACAGACCAGGAATGGCAAAATGATCATTAGCTTATGGGGCCAGTAAGAAAATTATGTGACAGTACATGAAATTCCAGATGAGGTAGAGAAAACAGAAGAACAGAGACAGCGTCTCACTGAGTAGCTTACTCCAGAGATGGTTAATTATGCACATTCCATATATATGCTTCTCCTCTGTCTTACCCAAAATTACCTTGTTTCTCACACCAATACAAAGCCACATGGCCTAACTCAGCTCAGACGTCTTCGTAATCATGAGACTCCTACCCAGTTAACACTGATTGCATTCCTTGGTGATTTTTTGTAGCAAATTATATGCACCACCTTGATGGCAAGTTTATATCACCTTGTAATTCAATTTTTCTTCTAATTTAAAAACTCACACTAGACCATCCTAACTCACATTTGAATATTATGAATAACCCTAAATTTGTTTAAAAATCAGTATATACACATGCATATGCATGCATAAACAGGTACACTCATGTATATATGTATATAGGATATATCCAAATTCTTATATGTTAATATATAACATTAACATATTAATAATTAGTAACATTAGTATTATGCTATATAATTCATATATATATTATATATACATATATTATATATATATATATATATATATATATATATATATATATATATATATATAGAGAGAGAGAGAGAGAGAGAGAGAGAGAGAGAGAGAGAGTTTGGTTGTTTGAAGATTAAATCCAGAGGTGCTCTATCACTGAACTATATCCCTACCCCTTTTTATTTTTGTGTTCATGACAGGGTTTTGCTAAGTTGCCAGGTTGTTAGAAATTGAGATCCTCTTGCCTCAGCCTGTATTTCACTGGGATTAAGAACATGTGCCACCATTTCCTGCTGGCTAGCTGTATTTTTTTAAATATGCATTATGGTATTCATTATCATGTTAAATATAATGATAAATGCGTTTGATCAGAAATAGAAAGCTTTTATGTCCTTAACAATAGCACTTTAGGCACTTTATTTACTTTTTTCTGGCACAGGGTCTTGCTACACAGCTTAGACTCATAGTGATCCTCCTGACTCAGCCTCCCTAGCACTGAGATTATAGGTGTATATCATTACACGGGGTTTCCATGGCCAGCATGATGCAGGCTTGGCATGGCATGTGGTACCAGGAATTGAACCCAGTTCCTTGCACTTGCCATGCAGGTACCTAGACCTCTGAGCTATCTCCCCAGCCCAGCCACTTTATTCTTAAGACCCTCCCAAGACAAAATAACAAAACTTGCAAATCATGTGCCACCTAGTATTATTTGCTAGGGAGATTCTTCATTTTATTTCATGGACAGACCCTATTAGCAGCAGTCCAAGTCATTTCCAAGAAATGGGGTCAGGGAGATGGCTCAGTGGAATAAGCACTTCCCTGGCAAGCGTAAGGGTCTGAGTTCAATCCCCAGTTTCACCAAAAAAAAAAAAAAAAAAAAAAAAAAAAAAAAAAAAAGAGCATTTCCAAGCAATTTTTTCATACAGTTCCATTTTCAAATGACATCTTTACTAAATTCAGTACTTAGAATTTTTTATGTTAGTAGGCAAGTCTCTCAGCTAACCTTCCAGAGATTAGGGCAAATGTGCAGTTCCTTGGTAAGGAAGAACCTCATGAGGGAAAAATCTCTTCTTTTTTATAGGAAGAACCCTAACAAACATTGAGGTTCACTGAGTCTCACTTTCTCATTTTACTGGAGAGGAAACTGAAACCCAGCAAGGTAATGTGTCCACAATCATTCAGCTTTTGCATCAGCCACGTTCCTGTCACTGGGACAAAGCACCCAACAGCTGCAACCGAAAGGAGGAGAGTTTCACCTGCTTTATGGTTACAGAGCATTCAGTCCATTGCTGACTGCCTCTGAGGCAGAAACAGCATGAGGGCCAAAGCTCGACAGAGGAAACCTCCTCACACCACAGCAACCAGGAAGCACAGACAGAAATAAAGAGCCAGAAACAGGAACAGACTTGTGAAGGTCACATACCCAGGGACTTACTGCCAGCCACGCAGGCCCGCCAGTGCTCCCATCATCTGATCACCTGTCCAAAAATGGGGGACATTTTCAATCTAAACACAACAACTAGTACTTAGAATATGTATATTTCATGTCTAGGTTTCTGGCTACCACATCACATTGTCTTCATTATTTTAGACCATTGCATTTCTCTGACCCAATTCAAAATTGCAACACTCATCCAGCTGAGTCCTGCAGCCTCTACACTTTCTAGCTGGCCTTCAGTGTCTAAAGCCTTTCAATTCTCCTCGTACAACAATTTCGTTTTCTGCAAACTGGAGAAAATATGGAGCCTATCTCATGGAGTTGTCATGAATAAATAAAGAAATAATACTTAAAACACACCTGCCAAATTCCATTACCTTTTACGTGGTGGAGAGATAATGGTAAGTATTGCGCTTATGATTCCTTTGCTTCCCTGGATTCCTACTTCTCTTTCCCAATTTTTTTTTTTTTTTTTTTAGTATGAAATACTTTATTTCTGGGGTTTATAAGAATAAAGGTTGAATAATTGCTATAAAATCTACTTTTAAAATTCAGATAATTTAAAGAAAAGCAAAATGTTATCTAAGGAAGCACTGTTATTGAACACTTTTAAATAAACTTTGTTCTTTTTCCACTTTGCAAACTAGAGTTTGCCATGTCAACTTTACCTGACAGCAACCCCAGACCATTTGTGTATGAAATTTCTCTTCTGCAGCTTTCTCAATTGTACATTCACCTAATTTGCTTTTCCCTCTAGCATAAAGAATGTGCTTCCAACTGCCAAAAAATTATTTTAAATGATTAAAAGAAACTGTAGGAGACACTTCCAGGTCTTCGTCTCCATCCAAGAAACCAATATTTGTAATCCCAAAGTTATGTTATTGGAATCCCATCAAGTTGATTCCAGTCTACCACTTTCAATGCAACCCACAGCAAAAATGAAGACAATTATACTTTTAATCACTGGGGAGTTGAGGGGCTCTAGGTCCAACCACGAAGATGGCTTTCTGGAACCAAGAGAGTGACCCAGGGTCTCACACAGTTTTTATTCAGTGGGGGAGTGACTTGAGGAGGATTGACTGAGAATTGTGGGAAGAAGATAACCATTGTGAGCTGAGCTAGGTGGGTAGCCTTCATTTACCTCAGCCATATGCAGAGAGGCTATGCATAGAAAGTAATTTGTATTATAATTCCTTAAGGTCAATTGAAGGATAAACAAAAGTCCTTGTCAACTCTGTACATAAACAGGGTCAAGCTCAGTCAAAAGAGAGACAGTCACTCTTCTTTCAAGGAAAGCTGCTCAGGTGGTTCTCCACAAGAAACACTTTCTTTTATAAAGAAATATCCTTTTCATTGTTGCTATTGATGTCTGTTGGGCAATATTCGCATTATTTTCATTATACGCATATTTTTCCCCACTCTTTTTTTTTCTATTTTAGTGAAGGGTCTACAGGTGTTCAGGGTCTCACTACTGGATCAGCCTTATAGTGGTCTGCCTGTTTACAGCCTCCTGAGTGCTGGGATTACAGGCTCCCAATTTGTTCAGTTCTGAGTTTGCCAAAATTACCTCACCAAGAGTTCTCAACTGAACTTTATGGTCTAAATTTTCTAGGGCTCTGAGTTCTTTATTAAATTTTGCTCATGTCATTATGATGCTCATCGGGGCATTCTTTCTAACATGTACAAAGCTCACCAGAAAATCTAAAATCATTGGCTTCTAGAATTTGCAGAAGCTGGGGAGATTACCTAGCTAGTAGTTTACAAAGATGAGGGCATGAAAACTTGATCTGTCCAGTCAAGGAGAAAATATATTAAAATTGATTGATAATATTTCTGTTTAATGTTAGCATAAATTTTAAGAAATAAATGGGTTGGATACTTAACAAATAGATTAAAATTATATATGTCAATGATTCAACATAATATATACAAGAAGATACAGACTAAATGGTACTTTTAATTAATAAAAAAAAAGAGTACAAGGGCTGGCCAGATAGCTCAACGGATTAAAGCACCTATTTAGACAGAAGTAGGGACAAGAGGTTGATCCCTGGTGTGTGCCATGCTGGCCCTATCTCTGGGGTGAGCTGAGATGGTGATTGAATCTGGGCGTGATGACACGTACCTGTAATCCTAGTGCTTGGGAGACTGAAAACAGGAGGATCACTACAAGTCCAATGTATATAGTGAGGCCCTATAGTCCCTGAACTAAATATATTTTTTAAAAAAGAATATATTCAAAAAGTTTGGGGCTGCGGAAATAGCTCAGTGGTCTTAGTGCCTGCCTAGGCAAGTACAAGGACCCTGTTTTCGATCCTTGGTATCCCATGCAGTGCCAGCCCCACCCCAGGTGGGCCAAGCCAACCACAAAGACTGGGCGTGGTGGAGTAGGCCTATAATCCCAGGACTGAAGAGGCTGAAACAGGAGTATCACTATGATTCTGAGCTGCATAGCAAACCCTATAACAAATACATAAAATTAAAAAAAAAATAAGTTGGGAGACTGCTGATGTCATCTGTTCCTCTTAGTTTGTGACCCAGAGAAGGAAAATAATTGGCCCAAGAACTCAGCTGTGAATGGAAGAACCTGACTGTCAGAGTGTGGTGGGCTCCAGGAGGCCATCTAATGTGTCTTGGTCTTGGTTTCCTCATTGGTGAGGGCAAAACCATAAACCCTTCCAATAACACTGTCTCATGAGGACAGGGAACAGGGAAATGCATCGCATGGCACAGCAGGAAGTCTCAGGGGCAGTTCTTATGCCTCTGTCCTCAGCAAAATATATTTCCATTGAAAACTGTCATTTTTCAAAATACAGAATGAATAGTGGTACTAAGATTCCTGCAAATATAATTTTTCCCTGGCACTAGGAATTGAGCACAGCCTTCACAATGAACTACAATTTCCATTTTTACTTTGTATTCTGAGAGAAGGTCTTGTTGAGTTACTAAATGGCCCAGGCTGGGCTTGAGTTTATAATCTTCCTGCCTCCGCCTTCCAGAGAGTTAAGATGATAGCGTGGACCACCATGCTTCAAAAAAAAAAAAAAAAAAAACAATAATTTATAAGGTTCTCTAAATTCAATTCATGTTTAATAGTTATAGAAAAGTGTGAGTACACTACACAAAAGACCCTACGAAATATACTGAAAGTAGAGCCAGATTTAATAGGTAAATTCAGTAGTGTAGCTGAATACAAAGCCAACATGCAAAAAACCAATTGCCTTCCTGTATGTGGTGATGCATCCCTGTAATACCAGCACTGGAGAAGCTGAGACAGGAGGATCACTCTGAGTCTAAGCTGTGTATTGAGACCCTGTAGCAAATAAATAAATAAATAAATAAATAAATAAATAAATAAATAAATGGTTTTTTTCTAATGAAAAGAAAAAATCTCACTGAAAGAGAAATCAGGGAAACAACGCTTTTCACAATAACATCCTCCCCCAAAATGAAATACTTGGGAATCAATCTAATGAAGGAAGCAAAAGACCTCTACACCAAAAACTACAGTAAATGAAAGAAGGAGATTTTAGAGTACATCAAAAAAATGAAATAGATCTCTTGCTTTCAGGTAAGGCAAACCAATTTAGTGAAATAACCATAATTCCAAAGCGGTTAAACAGATTTAATGCAACTCTGATCAAAATTCCAAGAGCATGTCCACAGAGTTACAGAAAACAATTGTAGAATTCATTTGGAACCAGAAGAGACCTGGAATAGCAAAGACAATTCTGGGTAATGAAAGTAAGTCTAGGAGCACTACAATCCCTAATCTGAGAATATACTATAAAGCTAATGTGATAAAAACACCATTGCAGTGGCAAGAAATAGACCTGAGGCTCAATGGGACGGATTAGAACATCTGTTCTAATCTCCACAAGCATCTCTGGATGTGCTCAACCACCTTATCACTGACAACAGGACCAAATACATTCATTAGAAGAAAGATAACCTCTTTCTTCTAATGAATGTATTTGGGATAACCTGGATTTGTACATGCTTAAGTTTAAAATTGGATGCATTCTTTTTTATCATGTGCTAAAGTCAAGTGGATCGAAGATCTAAACATTAAAATAGAAACATTAAATCTGGTGAAAGATAGAATAGGTCAAACTCTAGAAGACGCTGGTGTAGGCAAAGCTTTATGAATAAAACCCCAATTGCACTGGAACTATTACAATTAATAAGCGGGATCTCATCTTATTAAGAAGCTTTTGCACAGAAAGAGAAACTACCAATAGAGTGAAGAGCCAACCCATAATGTGAGTAAGTCTGCCATCTGTTCCTCAGATGAAGGACTACTGTTGAGAACGTAGAAAGAACTTTAAAAATTCAGATCTCCAACTTTAAAGTCCTGATGGAAAAATGAGCATCTTAGACGAATACCTCTCTGATGAAAAACTACAAATGGCAAACAAATAGATGAAAAAACGTTCAACGTCACTGTTCATTTTGAAGGATGCAAAGAAAACCAATGACACTGAGATTCCATCTTACCCCAGAAGGAATGGCTATCAACAAAAAATCAACTAATAACAAAAGTGGGTAGGGCTGTGGGATAAAAGGAACCCTTCTCCACTGTTGGTGGGAATGTTAACTGGTGCAACCACTGTGGGAGTCACTGTGGAGATCTCTCAAAAAATAAGACTAGAAGTTCTGTTTGAACTTGAGTATACCCACTGCCCTCTTGGGTATCTTCCCAAAAGAATTAAAAATATCATACCACAGCAATATATGCACACCTGTGTTTATAGTGACATGGTTTTATTTGGCTAACAACCTAAGTGCCCATCAACTGGCAAATGGATAAAGAAGATCCGTTTTTTAAATACAATGGAGTATTACTATGTCAAAAAGAAGGATATGTTTGAGACATTTCTGGGAAAATGGGTGCACCTTGAGCCAATACTGTTCAATAAAATAAATCAGACACACCTGTGTAAATATGGCATTTTTCTCTGGTGAAAAACCAAAAGCACAAAGAAGGACCCACAAGCATAATAACACTGTGAAAAAGGAAGAAAATATTCAAACTGGAGAGGGGGCAAAAGATAGAGGAGGGGGGAAAAGAAAGAGGGGGGAAGTAAAACATAGAAGGAAGAAGGAAAACATACAAGCAAAGCTTTTGTAAATAAAGAGGAAAGGAAGGGCTGAAGAGAGGGTAGGGGAATGGGGGAAAAAAGATAACAGGATATATCCTGTCCAGGTACAAATTCTCTACGATGAATGTGATCATTGTGTTTATTTTAAAATGTGCTAATAAAATCTAATTCGAAAAAAAATAATTGCAGGCAATTTTCACTCCCTCTCCGCTGACCACTCCCCTGCAGGGACTGAGGCATGAGCCCGCAGCAGCAATGATGGCAGTCCCAACAGTGGTTTTCAAAAACTGAAAAAGGACCTCAGAGGCATAGCATGGTGCCTCTCCCCCATGATACACAAAATTGTTTGTTTTTTTTTTTCTTCCAGTTTTTATTTTTTACTGGTACCAGTGTGCAGTACACGTGTAGGATCTTCGAGTAGAGTTGGTACAGGGGCTTAACACACCCCAGTTGCTTTCATCCTTTCCCCTTCCTGGCTCCTTCATTCATCTCTTCAGCTCCTTCCCATTTGCAAAACATTCATCTCACTACCTCTTGCTATCCATCTGTGTGTGTGTGTGTGTGTGTGTGTGTGTGTGTGTGTGTGTGTGTGTGTGTCTGTCTGTCTGTCTGTCTGTCTGTCTGTCTGTCTAGCTCAGCCCACCCCGGGGACAGGCGGTGCTGAGGTTGGAATTACAATCCAAGCGCACTTGCTTCAGCTTGCCTACCCAGGCGCTTTAGACTACTGAGCTATCTCGCTGGCCCCATTGCTATCCATCTTTTATGAGGCTCTTTATTCATATGCTGGATTTCTCACATAAGAGAAACAGCGACATACCTCAGCTTGGGAAGTCACACTGAATTCCAAGACTTCATCTATAATATCAGTGCCGGCTCATCACCGCGGGCGCCCGGGCTTCTGCTGCCCTCCGCCAGGCTGTGCAGATCTAAGGGCCATGCGCATGCCCTGATGCTCAGCAGGTCCTTGCTGCTGTCCCGGTTGTATGAAGTGTCACCCTCCTTTGGGTCTCTCCGTGCAGTGCATCAAGGAGCAGCCCAAGCAGGCTGCCCAGCTCTTACAAGGACACCACGAGGGCCTGCAGGGCATAGCATGCTTGCCGCTCCTTCAGCTGCTCACAATAGGCTATTCTGCAGCAGCTGCACTCAGGCTTTCAGCTGGGCAAATGCACTTGGGCAGGAGTCCCAAAGACTAAAGCAGGATAATAATCTCAGGAGTCAGGAGGATGCGAACCTATGTGGGAGCTGTCTTCTGCTTGTTCTGATTGGCTGCTGATTACTGCTGCCCTCCAGTAGCTTCTCAGCCTGCTCAGCTTCTGCAAGGGGTGCCCTCCAGTCAGGCTTTGCCCCACCTTCTGTGCAGTGGAGAATGCACCCGCATGGCATCTGGCCTTCAGAAACTCCGTCTAGCTGAGCCCCTCTTTTCTCCGCAGCAGCCCAGGGCTTCTGTATAGAAGGCCCAGAATCTTCAACAAGAGAGAAATTGCTCTGCCTAGGGCTCTCCAGGGCTTTGCATTCTCCTTGAACAGCTCTCCCACAGGCACTGCACTTTCCTGCAGAATGGGTGCCACCAGTTCTGCCAGGTAAAGCCACCCATGGGGGATGTCAACTGTTACATTCTCAGCCAACTCCAGGCTTCGGTGCAGCCCTTAGTAGAACTGGCAGTGGAGAGGGGCCAGGTGCAGGCAGCCAGTGAGGCAGCTTCCCCAGAGGCCCATCTAGAGTGAACTCACTGTGTTGAACACAAAGATGAAGAGCAGAGAGAGGGAGGCCAGCTCCTGTATATGCAGCACTGCCTCCTTCTTGTCATGGAGATGGAAGTGGAGGTGAAAGTGGAGGTGGAGGTAAAGGTAAGGGGGTTGGAGATGGAGGTGATGGAGATGGAGGCCAAGGTGGAGATGGAGGTGGAGGTCATGGAGGTAAAGGGTGGTGGTGGTGATGGAGGTGGAGGTGGTGGAGATAGAGATGATGGAGATGGAGGTGAGACAGAGATGGAAATACTACTCAATGATGGCTTCCTCAGAGATTGCAACCTTCTTGGGGATGCAGGAGGTGGGGCTTCCCACCTCAGAGCATCCCAGTCCTCTGAGAGCCTGGGAGGGTCCTTCTCTGCTGAGTTTTCCCACATAGCAGTATCTGCGCACAGCGGAGCCTGTCCCCAGTCTTTGTTTGGTCTTTGTTTAACTGTATCATCTGTAAAAACTTTTCCCTTCTTCTCCCAAACTTCCAAGTGTGAGTTCCCTTTTAAATTATACATAACAAAAACAAAAACAAAACCTTAGTAGGAAGCATTGATCTGTGGTTGGGAGTGCATCTCAGGGTTAGAACGATTGCCTAGCATGCACAAGGTCTTGGGTTCAGTCCCTAGTATGTCAACAACAAAAGAAAACAAAAACAATGAACTGGATATTTTCAGATGTATTTAATGTATCTCCTCGAGAAGAGGAGGCCACTCCAGTCCCTTGTTTTTGCTCCTCCTTCTGGCTCACATGCTTTGTTTGTGCCCCCTATTATCTGTGCTCTCTGTTGCTACTGTTCGTGCCCGAGGTCCCTGCACCTCAGCCCCCTTGTGGATCAGACCAGTGGCCTGGAAACCCGGATCCTTGCAGCATGGTACTAATGCTGTAGAAACAGGAAGCCAGGTATAGTTACGCCAGCGAGCGCCAGACAAGAGACGGTGCATGGGCACCTGGGACCAACAGAATGCGAGTGGGATGGGCCATATAGTGAAACCATTTTTAAAGGACATGGACATGAGAATGAAGCAACACTTCAGTGTCTTACTAGACTGTTGCCTGACTTAAGTAGTGGATAGGTCCTAGTGAGTTGTTACTTGTGTTGGTCCAAGCATTCTCTAAGTGAAGGAATTTAGGGGCAGTGCTCTGCTTGGAACGAGAAACGGGGACTCATCCCGGAGCTCATTGCATAGTAAACACAGCTTACTCAGTGGCACGTTTATGTGAAGCCATATTTTGAAGGGGATATTTCTATTATCTAGAGGATATTCCTATTACCTAGAGGATATTTCCCTCTCTCAGTGCCGAGCCAGCCCTGGCTCCTGCCAATGATTGTCACATGAATCAGATGTCCTTCCATCCCTCCTCCAAATCCTATGCAAATAATAATAAATCTCCTTCACATTCATATGTGCTCTAAATAGCCCCTGCACTATGTGAACAGTTTGCTTTCAACTTAAGCCTTCCCATCCCTAAATCAAAACTAATTAGTTTTGTTTTTCAAATCGCTGACACTGTGAGTCTTCACTATAACAAACCTGTGTGTGATTAGTGATGAAATGGCTGGTGCTGAGCTTGGGCAAATATTTATAGAGGAATCATATTGGACAGGGTTGAGTAACCTCTCGGATTAAGTGTGAGCTCCTGCCAAGCAGCGCTGCAAAATTGTGCTAATTTAATGGTACAGTCCATTGTTCTGTCTGCTGGTGCAACCCCTGTAGACTCAGATACAAATAGAATCAGGGATATTAGGGCCCGCTATGGCTTCGTTGTTGGCACCCCTGGCAGTGACACACCAGCAGAATCCAAATAACACTTTGTAAATATAAATTATGTGATAGGTAAATGGAAGCTCATACAGGGAGAAGATCAAATACATACACACAGGGATGAAGCTAAAGTAAGTAGTCACTGGATAAATAGTTGTTACGTTATTGGTATATTAGATATGAGGGGAACAATTTTGCTTCTATTTACTTTCAGCAACAGTAAACAGATTTTAATTAGGCAAGTCAGTTTTAGAGTTAAGGGAGGATTTCTCCTATATCAAGCTCTGTTGATATTAATTCTAGCTTCTTGAGGAGATGCATTAAATACATCTGAAAATATCCAGTTCATTGTTTTTGTTTTCTTTTGTTGTTGACATACTAGGGACTGAACCCAAGACCTTGTGCATGCTAGGCAATCGTTCTAACCCTGAGATGTACTCCCAACCACAGATCAATGCTTCCTACTAAGGTTTTTTTTTTTTAATGTATAATTTAAAAGGAACTAACACTTGGAAGTTTGGGAGAAGAAGGGAAAAGTTTTTACAGATGATACAGTTAAACAAAGACCAAACAAAGACTGAAAATCCCATCTTCGCACACACCCTGCCTCCCACTTTCTCTATCACAGTGTCAGAGTCTCTAAAAATAAAATATGTAGTACTGACACGCAAATAACTTTGTACTCAGTCATTTCCTTACATAGATTCCTTACTGATATTCTTATATACTGTTTAATAATGACTATAGAGAGAGAGAGACCTTGAACTTTTACTTGCATTGATGAATTGCAGTCGCACCATTTTAGAAATGCAGCTTAGCTATCTTTCTCAGACAGTCCAACCAGTCAGCTATATTTAGATGTGAGGAGGAGGCAGAGTAATTCTTAAAGAGTTCTATGTTTCTTACAACTGACTTGACTGACAGTCCTTAAGTGCTATTCCTTTCAAAGCAAATATGACTCGTAGCCCTTGGGTAGTGTGTGCACAGGCTAGAAATATTGATCGGTCCACATGCTAGAAACACCAAAATACAATGAAAAAATAATTTTCAACTTATTCCTGAATAAGATAATTGTGAAAGCTTATGAATAGTACACAATCAGCAGTGGCAATGCACCTTACAATGTCAAGTATTTAATTTAAACTCGGGAATCAGAAACTGTCTTCCCTGTCTGAACTCACCCCCTTTAGCTTCACTCTGACAGCTCTAAGAACAGAAGGTACCTGGAAAATTTACTTAAGGTTATAAATAAATAGGCATTATTTAAGTCCTTGAATTCCTACCTTAGAAGTAGCTCAAATCACCAGCATAAAATTTGGAAAGGAGTTTAGAAAGGCAGTTTAGTAAGATTTCTCTTTTGGAATCCCCTACTAATAGAATGAAGAAATGTTCCATACTACTTAACACTGGGGAGCAGAGTGTGTAGTGTTAGAGACAGTGTGCAAAAGGCAGCCAGACACCCAGAGCTCCAGGTCAATAGATGTCCCCTCCCTTGTGCTTGAAATTACCAGGAAACCCCTTTCCTACATGCCCCGAGCCAGTCTTCTTGCTACAGTTATTTCTGGTTCCCATAGAAGTTGGCAAATAATAATCAATACTGCTGTGGGTTACAGAGCAGAGTTTCCTCGATATGGACTCTGGTGGCTCTCACAGACCCCCAAAGGTGCGAGCAGCTGGAATCTTCTTCTTTCCAACACTGGTCCAATGACATATTTGCCAACTACCCTGCTTCATTATCTTAAAAGTTGTATGTTCTTTTTTTTTTCCAAAAGTTAAATTTTCTACAATTAGCTCTGTTAATAAATATATGCAGTCCTTTCTTAGGGCAATGCTGATAGGCTTCCACACAATTACATTACAGGAGGAGTGGATGTCAGTGGATAAGAGAGAAATGGGCTGGAGGCACAGAGAGAAAGTGAAGGCGAGACAAGTAACTGATACGTCACCAGAGGGCCTTTCCCGTGGCTCTGAGTTGCTGCTCAGCCTTGCCGCCTTGCAAATCACTGCCTTAGTCTCTCACCCATTCCTTTTCCAGTTTCTCTCTAGAGTTTGCTTGGCTCTTCCCCTATAGATCAGAATATTGATCAGAAAAAAAAAAGTGTCTGCTTATCCTTCATGTATAGGCTGAGATTTGGCCCAGACAGTAAAATCGATCCAGTCCTTGGGCACTGGTAATTAAAGTGTGCACAAAATTTTGCTCCCATAGTAAATCAATTTGTTGTCAGCATGACACTATGAATATGTAACCACAGGTCTCCCAAGACAGGGTTCCTGGTATAGAGTTATCTTTATTATTTGAGATCTCACATGGATTGAATGTTCGCATCCCACAAAATTCATATGACCATATTTGAACTGGAGACAACTGGGTCACAACTCTTGAGTTCTTGGTAGGGTCAGGGCTCTTCAAAGAAGAGCTATCAAAGAAAAGGCCTCTCACTCCACTCTGAGGCGGCATAACAAGGAAGCATTGGTCTACAGACCAAGAAAAGCATCCTAACCAAATTGCTACCACCTTGATGCTGGATCTGCCAGCCTCGAATACTCCGGGAAATAGATACCTGCTGTTGAGGCTACCAGACCATGACACTGCTATTATAAACTCAATCTACAGAGAGCTGCTACCTAAACTTCTCTGACAGTAACATTTTGTCAGAATTACTGATTTCCACTCCCCAAGGCCTGGAGATTCTGACCCAAACCAGCCTAGTTCAGGGCTCAAATCAATATTTTCAAGAAGATGAAATTTATGGTAAGACAAGCTTTGGAAACACTATACTAGGGCAGTTATTTTCAAAGGGGAATTTCTTTTTGGCTTTTTTTTTTTTTTTTTTTTTTTGGTATGTGGTACAGGGGATTGAACTCAGGACCTTATGCTTTCCAGATAGGCACTTATTCTATTGAGCTATCTCCCTGGCCCTCAGAGTAGAATTTCAAGCTAGAGTCATTACCTAGAGCTATGGACTAGAAATAGAATATGCTTCATGTTTTAAAAATAATTAGCTCTGTTAATAAATATATACAGTCCTTTCCTAGGGCAATGCTGATATGCATCTACACAGTTACATTACAGGAAGAGTAGATGTCAGTGGATAAGAGAGAAATGGGCTGGAGGCACAGAGAGAAGGTGAGGGCGAGAAGAGTAACTGATCATAAAACAAACTTTATCATAATTCCTGATCTGTATGATTATTTCTTTATCTGAATGGGCTACATGTTTCCACTGCTAGGTTGTTTAACCACTATGCTAGGTATGACGTAGAATCGTTCTTTGACAGGCCAGCTAACATTAGTAACAATAATCAAAATGAAGCAAGATTATAGTTTACAATTAGGATAACTGAAAAGTTTACAGAATAAGAGCTAAAATAAAGGTAATTCCATGAAATCTAGAAAAGTAGCACTAAACTAAGGAAAATGTTCTGAGTTTTCAAAACTATACCTTACCCCAATAGCACTCTAGAATATGTTTGGAGGAATAATAACCTGCAAATGGACCAGCAAGATAGCTCAGTGGTAGGCAAGCACAGAGATCAAGATTCAGTCCCTGGCAACACATGCTGCACCGGCCCAACCCCCAGGTGCCCTGAGCAGATCCCCGAGACTGGGTGTGATGTTGCCTGGCTGAAAGCTCAGCACTGGGGAGGCTGAAAAACAAGAGGATCACTATGAGTCTGAGCTGTGTAGCTGAGACCCTGTACCAAATACATAAAGAAAAAAAAGCCCAATAACCTGCATATAAAGACCTCAGAGAGCTAAATGTAGTGTTCTTGGAAACCCTCCGGTGTGCTCTGCCCTCTTCTGGAACACTTTGCTGCTAGTGTCTGCTGAAGTACTCTGTCACATCAAGCCTTCTCAGAACCTTCTCTCTCCTGACATTTCTCTACCATTTCTCCTGTGTGCAAAACATAACCAGGAGACACAAAAAAGTGCCCAGAAAGACAAGCATCATACATTAAGTGCACACAGCAGGTTTCCAATGCAATTTCTCTTTTGCATAAAAACATTAAAAAAAAAAAAACAGGGAGAAAAAGCATAAAATGTAGGAATGATTTTTTCTCATTTGGTCTCCTGATGGGAACTGATTCATTAAATATGTCTGAGAATGGCGGAGGCGTCCAACTTAGTAGAACTCCTAGATGCTTTTCTTGACATGTAAGTCATCAATGAGCAGAAGAAAGCTAGAGCAAGGCTGAAATTTATTACCACAGGACACAAACCAAGCTGGGTTGGTTCTCTTCCAAATGACAAACCCTGCCAAATGCCGAAGCACCTGCTGCAGTATCAGTACCCATGTTCCCATAGACAACAGAGAAGCTGCTCACTGGATAAATCCACAAGAAACATGCAATGCCAAATACACTCTCAGCAGAGGCTGATGAAATAAAACATTTAAATAAGCTTTGCTGAATTTTTCCAAATGGCCCACCTGACAATATACAGAGTTCACCGCAGTAGAGACCTAACAGAGAAAATCACTATGTGAGTTTTTTTCTACAATTCTGAAAAGCCAAATGGTCTCTAAACGCTCCCCCCTTTCACCTGCAAATAACATGACTTCCTGATCCCAGCTGAAGACAAACAAAATAACATAAAACAATGGTGTAACAAACCCTAAAATCACTGGGTAAGAGGGACTTAGAGAGTGAAGGACACTAATTGCTGTTATTTATTTTGGTGAAGACTGATGCTTTTCCTCGTTTACTTGTTAGTTTTTCTTTTCTTTTCTTCCAGTGCTTAACACCTGTGTGAAGGTTCAGGCCCTGAGAGGTAAGGCCTAGCTAATGAGGTGTGTCAACACAATTGGAAGCCCACTTCTAAATGAAAATTGCCCTGCACTGTGAGCACACAATCCCTTCAGGTTGAAGAGAGCATTTATCAAGCAGCAGGGTGGAGCCAATGCTTTCTCTTTCTGAAGGGGCCTGTAGGACTCCCACAGCTGGAGGAAAGAGAAACGGACCTAGAGCTATGAACTAAAGTGATAATTCTCCTCCGAATCAGTCATATTTCTCCAGATTACCTTCATAGATAGAAAGTACAGGCAGATATAATCCCTTTCCTAATTGTAAATCAGCACCAGCCTAATTATATCCCATTTACCCCCGATACTCTAAATCATAGGCTTTCTGTTTGCTAATTCGTCTTATTCATGGTCTTATGACTCCAGAGGAGGCTTTGGGGAGTATGAATTGAAAAACAGTGCAGTGAGTTAGTTGCACATAGACATTAACTATGGAAAAGTAATGACATAGAGAGAAAGAAGGGGGTAGGAAATTTTAAAAAAGGCTCACACTTAGTTCAGGCTGATTTCAGACAGGACTGGAGGAGTATCGGAGGCTTAGGGAAGGAATAGGGGACAATGCCATAGTTGACAAAGTACACAGCAAGGCTCCAGTCATCTAGCCTGCATTCCTCATCCAAACGGAGCCATTCTGTGACCAACCACTCTCTTTGTCCTGGTATGATAGACAACTAAGTAAGGGAAAAATATTATAGGCAGTCAGACAGGCGGGGCCGCTGAGGGAGGAGGTACGGGAGATGGAAACACATCGTAGCTGCCTCTGGAGGCCCACCTGCTGAGTGTCGGGCCTGAAGATAGGGATGCAAGGACCAGGCCTACATGACTCCCTGAGGGATGAGCCATGGATTTGGGATTGTGTAAATGCCATCCACTCCTTTGGGGGGATGGGGATCCTGGAGTCACCTCTTCCCTAAAAAGGTGCTTGTGCTCTCCATATACACTTCCTACGTGTTCTTTTCCCCCCTTGGAGCGATAGCACCTAGGCACTTAGGCACATACGTAATCTTATTGGCTGATCATAGTTTTATCCCATTCTGGATCACAGGATTCATCCTGTGATTGTGTACCCACCTGTTATTTTGTTTTATAAAGTTTCCTCCATAAATTGGGCTCATTTTCAACCCATTTTGGGGTCATCTCCTATCTCTCAAAAGCTGTTTCTTTACCTCTTAGTAATTATTTCCTACTCTTAACCCCATTGTTCCTTGGAATTCATTCTTCAGTTCTGGGGAACGTGAACTTGGCGTACCTGACACATAGTAGACTGAAAACTATACCCCTATATCCTTCGGAGGTCCCACCGAGACAACTGGACGGAGGTTAAGAGTTTGCTTTTGTTTCTTGGATTTAGATTGTGACTCATTTAGGTAATCAAAATTGTTGCCTTTTCACACATTGTTTTTTGTTGAAACAATGATAAATTTAAGTTGAGAACATGGGAAGACTGTGATGTTTCTTTGATGAGACATTTTACTTTTGCAGGCAAGATTTTACATTCCTGTTTTCGGATACCCTACATTTGCACTTACTAGTTGCTGAATTTTTCGGTGCACCTTTGTTAAATAGCTCTAGGGAACGATAATGCTAGAGCGCCCCCTACCGGACATCGATGCTAATCAAAATGTGAAGTTACGAAATTTAGAATAGATCTTTTTATGAAATCTAGTTTATATATGGGAAATATGTGTGCATATTAATAAAACAAGAGACTCCAAATGGCTAGAAGAGGCAATAAACTGGCAGTTTCTCTTAAAAGTTAGAGGGCAGAGGAGCTGGGGACATAGCTCAGTAGAATAAATGCTTGCCTGGCAAGTACAATGGCCTGAGTTCAATCTCCGGTTTTGCCAAAAAAAAAAAAAAAAAAAAAAAACTGTCTTGTAATTTAGGGGCCGGGGAGATGGCTCAGTGGAATAAGCAGTTCTCTGGCAAGCACAAGGGCCTGAGTTCAATCCTGGGGAGAGCAGGTTTCACTGGGACAATCTGAATTGATCTCCCTTCTGTACACTACAGGGGAAAGTCGACCCTGTCTAGCCTCAATTTCCTTTGAGGTCTGATCTGCTGGCCAGGAGGCAATCTTAACTCAAGGTTACCCATTCTAACCTTTCCTGGCCAAAGATGAGGACTCAGGAGCAAACTGTCTCAAGAAGTCACTGTGGGCTGGGGAGAGAGCTCAGCAATCCGGGTTTGATTCCTGGTACCACAGGCCGTGCCAGCCCCATAACCCCCAAAACCAGGTGTGGTGGCACACACCTGAAATCCCACCACTGGGGAAACTGAGACAGGAGGATCACTATGAGTCCAAGATGCATAGCGAGATCCTGTACCTAATAAATAAATACATAATAATAAATAAAAAAGAGTTTTTTAAAAAATTTTAATAAGAATTAACTGTGAACTGGGGAGATGGCTCAGTGGAATAAGTGCTTCCCTGGCAAGCGAAAGGGCCTGAGTTCAATCCCCAGCTCCACAAAAAATAGAACAAAAATTAACTGTGAGCATGAGAAGAAAAGACTTCCTTTTTCTGATCTCATTTATCATCTTTTCCTGTGCCTTTGTACTTTCCCTTTTGCAGGCATGTTTCTGCTGAAGATGAGAGAGGGAGAACCCCTACAGTCTCTCAGGGCTTCCCTCCTATCAATCAACCAAGCACTCTTAAGCTGAGCTCATGGAAAATGAGCCTTTTGTTAATGCTCTACACAGTACTTTCACTAAGTGTAAATTGTGTTTTCCAGGTGATGAGTATAGGTCTTCACCTGAAAACTTCATAAATGTGTTAAAAGACATAGATGCATAGGAATTGCAGAGAAGACTCTGAATAAAACTTAGCCTTATCTTGGTGCTGAGAAATATTGGCTCAGCTGGTTAGATACACAAAGCAACTGTCTTGGGGACTTCTTCCCCTTTGGGCCTAGGACAAGCTTCTTCCAAGTCATTGCTTGCCTGGATACAATCTTTGTTACTGGTGGGAAAGTGCTCCAAGCCACTTCCAGTTTGCCCTTGAATTGTTTTCCTCATGCTCTTCCAAAGAATTAGAAAATAGTTGCTCTATCAATAAAATATGATTGGAAAAATATATAAAAGAAGACAGTTGTTCAGGTCTTTTGATTATTGGTTGAATTTTGCTAGCAATACCTCTTTTTAAAAGCATGTACAATCAATTTGGTTAGGGCTTGTGGAAACACATGGTAGAGTTAGGAGTGTTGCTTCCAGAGAAGGTAGGGGTACTAACATACGGAAACTGAAACTCCCAACCTGAAAGGTACCTGGGATTAGTTCATGTTCTCTAAAACCAAAGAATGAATCATAAGAATGAATGGAGGTTAAGAGCAAAATATATTTACTGGGGGGAAGAAAACTGCTGTCCAAGAGAGGTACAAAAGGGGGTCCAAGCTGGTTGTTCCCATGAAGTTATCTCTTCCAGGGACTTTTATAAAGCAATACTATGCAGTGAGGTGGGTCTAAGTTGCAGAACATAGGAACTACCTTAGTTGGGCATGAAGTGGGACAAAACTACAGTCAACCAATGAGACTACAAGCAGAATTTCTCAGGTAAAATTGGTTAAATGCAGGACCAAATGAGGAAGCAAGTCTTGTAGCAAGCAGGCATGAACACAGGGTATAGTCTCTTCCTGTTGGGGATGGCGTTAGTGACTCTTTAGGGCTCTTTCAAGGTGGTCGACACTTATTTAGAATGTCAATCCCTGATCTCCATCCCAAGAGAAGTATATAGCTGCATATGTTTACTCTTTTGTCTCGAAGTGTGGCCCAAAGCTGGAGTGTTGGTTTCTTCCAAAGTTGCAAAGTCACCTTGTCTTCCATATTGCCCCCTTGAAGGCCTGGCCGTGTCTGACTGCCTAGAATATTTCTATCTAATTGAGCTGCCTACAAATAGTATGAGTTGGTTAGGCTAGATAGGCCAAGCCAGTCTCTTTTCTAGACAGTTCCTCTCCAGACAGCAGCCTGGAGCAGGTCACCTTGGAGGAAATCTTGAGAGGATGTGAAAACCAAGTAGAAATGACAAGGGATGCCTATTTTTCTCCTTGTTATTTTGGGGAAACTCCATGTCAAATTCTTTTACATCTTTGAGATGTATTCTTGAGCACTGGAAATTGTTCAATCCTCACATATGGAGAAGGAGCAGTGTCACATTTTTCTGCCCCCATGCATGTCCTGCCTACCCTCTAGAGACAAAATCAAATGCAGAGGGAAATATTATGATTTCACAACCAGAACTGTACTGTAGGAAAGAGGAAAAAATGGTCAGAATTAGCTCATGTTCAGACTTTCTTTGCATTAAAAGATAACCCTTACTTGTGTTCAAAAAGTAAAAGGAAACTGCAAGAAAATCAGACACTTCTGCCCCTTAAAGCACAACCAGATTCATCTACTGTCACTGAGGCCAAAGTTCCTCCCCTTTGCCCTCCAGGCCCTAAGGGCAAAGTTTCCAAGGAAACATTAACCAAAGCCTTATCTACTATTACTGGGCCTGAGGTTCCCCTCCCTCACCCTCTAGACTCTACAGGTGAGGTTTCTAAACCAGCCATAACTGAAACCTCTTTGGGCTCTACCTGTCTCTATCTGATTTTGTTCAAGTTCCTTAAGAACAATATCTGTTATAGGAGGTAAATGGGGAATATACCTGTCCCTAGGTCTATGTGTCCTTTTCTCTCAGTGACCACAACAGATTGAACAGGAATGGGGCAAGTTTTCTAGTGGTCCTGATAGGAGGAGGACTTCAGGGGACTCACTCAGGCCTGTGCCCTAGATTGAAAAGGTGTATGTAATTATTAAATCAAACATTGACTTCTAAGGAGATACAAGCAGAATAACAAGCTGGTACTACATTTGAAAATGATCATATTGTTAATTTTAGAAGACCAAGACAGCCAACAAGTGGACTATCCAGTTCCTATTGGAGCCCAAGCAGTCCCTACACAAGATCTCTACTGGTCTACCAACCAGACAGGAGATTAGAATAGGAAACATATTCAGATGATCATTCTAGAAAGTCTAGGAAAGATGAGAACTAAGCCCTTCAACTACTTTAAATTGTTAGCTCTCCACAAGGAGAAGCGAGCAATTTGCCTTTTTAGATCATTTATAAGAGGCATTGATGAAACATAGACCCCTGACTCCTGATTCAACAGGACAGATTATTCTTAAAGACAAGTTTATTATTCCAGTCAGCCTCAGATATTAGATAAAAGTTACAAAAGATGGCTTTTGCTCCAGATAGCTCACTTGATACTTTAGTGAGGATTGTGTGCTCAATATTTTATAATCAAGACCAGAAAGAGACCAAGAAGAGAAAGCAAAGAGACCAAGAGAAACTGGCTGCCTCAGTTGTAGCCTTAAAATGAATAGGCACTAAGTCTGTTTCCCAGGGCTCCAAGAAGTGCTCAATGACTAAGCTCACCTGCTACTGCTGTAGAAAGCCAGGCCACCTTCAGAGTGACTATGATAAGTGACATCACAAGAGGCCCCCTGAGCCTTGCCCTGATTGCAAAGGTGACTACTGGAAGTCACATTGCCCCTTTGAGACAAAGGTCTCAGGATCAGGCACATCTTACCAGCTGGCCCAGCAAGAGTGTGGAGCCCCAGGGAACTGTCCACCTTCTTCAGACAGACTGTTACCTCCATAGGGAAGCTCTGAGTAACCATGACTACAGAGGGAAAAGAAACCGGCCTAGGACTGGACACCGATGTGTGCTTCTTGATCCTTCCTTTCAACCCTGATATTCTTTCTAGTCATCATACTTGAGTAAAAGGAGTCACTGGAGAGAAGGTAACTTGCTATTTCCCTTGGACTATAACTGAAATGGCATCTTCTTCTCCCATCTTTTTAATTGTGCCTAAAAGTCTGGCTCCCCTCCTGGAGAGAGATACCCAATCTTTCTTAAATACTAGTATACATGCACCCAAGTCAGGTACACTGTTCCCTCCTTGTGAAAGCAAACAAATCATAAAGTAGGGGAAACTAAAGATAAACTAAGAAGAACAATAAGAGCTGCCCTGGTGCAAATACATCTCAAAGATCCTACTTTTCCTCACTGGAGACAGTAACCTCTAAGGCTTATAGTTAGAGGAGGACCATTGCCTATTATCAGTAACTTAAGGGCACAGCATATCCTTACTTCCTGTAACAGCCTCCAACACTGCAGTCTTGGGACTGCAAAAACCCAAGAGAAAGTGGAATGTGGTACAGGCCGTAGATTGGTAAATGAGGCCATAACACCAATCTACCTGGTGGTACCTAAGCCATACTCTTTTCTTAGATCTCTCTTTTCTGGTTTTCAGTGTCAGATTTAAGAGATGCTTTCTTCTGTATTTCTTCACAGATTCACACTTTCTTTTTGCCTTTGAAAATCCTCATGACCAGGCCTTTCAATTGACGTGCACTCTGCTTCCTCAAGTGTTCAGAGATATTCCTCATCTTTCTGGACAAGTGCTTTCCATGATTGGGGCGCTTTGAACTTTTCAAAGTCACAGTGCTACAAGATTTAGATAATGTAATGCTATGTCCCCCCTTAAAAGAGCTCTCCAGCCACGACACCATGTGCCTAGTTCTCTAACAGAGGCCATAAGATTATAAGGGCTCTAGGTCTATGGCACAACTCTTACAGGCTTGAGATAAGATAGTTAATGTCTTATCATATCTAAGGAAACTCAAAGGCTTGCAATAGAGAGAATTAAACCAATCTTTTCCTCTCCACCCCCCAGGACTCCTAGGACTTTCAGGCTTTTGTCACCTTTGGATAGCAAGGTATGGTGAGATTGCCTATCAGAAAGTCTAAAGGCAGATACTCATATTTTAACCTGGGAATCTAATTCTCAAACTGTATTCTGAAGCTTAAACATGTACCTCCTAATGCCCTAGCACTGAGCCTACTCAAAGGACTCCACTTCAATCTGTCTGTTGATGAAAGACAGAACATGGTTTTGGGAGCTCTGACACAAGATCAAGAACCTGCTCCACCACCTGTAGGGGATGAGTCATGAATTAGATGTTATAGCAAAGGGATGACCTGTGTGCCATGACTACTGTAGCTCTCCCGCTACCAGAGACATCCAAGCTGACCCTAGGCAAAATTCTCCCTGTGTACATACCTCCAATACAGCAGGATTTCTTTCTTCCAAAGAGAACCTATGGCTATCAGACAACCAGCTGTATGTGTGTATGTATGTATGTATGTATATATGTATGTATGTATGTATGTATTTATTTATTTATTTATTTAGTGGAACCAGGGATTGAACTCAGGACCTTGTGCTCACCAGGGAAGCAATTATTCTATTGAGCCATCTCCCCAGTCCCTTACCAACTTCTTAAACACCAGGCTCTATTTCTAGAAGGACCAGCCACTCAAATAAAGACATGTTCCTCCTTAAATCCTGCCAACTTTCTACTAGTAAAAGAATATTGAGGCTAAAAGACATGACTACTAACAGATAGTTCCCATACTATGCTGCCACAGAGAGCTCCTTAGACACAGCCCTGAATGTCCCTGATTTGACTCTTCAGTGATAGCAGTTTCTTCATGGAAAAGTGGGACAAGAAAGATAGGATGTTCAGTAGTAACTCCATATTAGATCTTGGAAAGTTCTTCATTTGTCCTGAGACTAGTGCCTAGCTAGTAAAACTCATAGCTCTAACCATGGCTTTACAACTCAGTCAAGGACCAAAAGTCAATGGATTCAAATGATGCTTTCCTAAAGTTACATGTCCATGCAGCCATATGGAAAGAAATAAAATATCTGACAGCCAAAGGATCACCTATAAAATATCATAAGGACATAGGCAAACCTCTGTCCTTTGTACATATGCACTCCAAAGTGATGGTAATTCACTGTAGAGTACACCAGAAAGGACTTGATGGAATATCTTAAGGAAATCAAATGCCTGACACAAGAGCTACTTGGGAAACCCCCCATCTAGGAAGTGACCTTTGATCATATTGACCCCAAATATGCTCTGTCAGAAGCTGAATGGGCTCTTTCCCATGGGTGTCAGTTCCTACCATCAAGATGGTTATAAACAGATGATCGCAAATTCTTCCTCCCTGGTACTAGTCAATGGGAAATTATTAAGTCTTTACACCCAAGCTTTCATTTGGGAAGAGACACACCTCACCAAATAGTCTCACAGCCACTCATAGAAAAGCAGCTTTCCCAGACAACAGAACAGATAGGACATGGGAGCTCTGCCCCCAAAACAATCCTCTTAACTAGACCATATCCCCTTGAGGTATAGAGAGACATGGTAAATAGCCTAGAGAAGACCAGAAGCTCAATTTTACTCTTATGCTAGAGTAAGGGTCTCTAATACTAATTTGTCTGTGTAGATATTTTCACAAGCTGGGTTGAGACCTCTCCTTACAGAACTGAAAAGATACAAGAGGCAATAAAGGTCTTGGTATCAGCAATTACCCACAGATTTAGACTTCTTAGGTGTTTATGTTAAGTAGTAACAGCCTTCTTTTAAAGCAGCAGGGCCTCTCTGGGTGTCTTTCAGACACTAAGCACTTTCATTACACATGGAGGCCACAATCATGGGGAAAAGTAGAAAAAAAAATGAATGAGAAACCCTGCATTACTAGATGATATGAAAGATCTATGTGATTTTTAAGTACTTTTATGTCAATTTATCAGTACAGCCTAAGGAGAGAACCACATACAGAATGCTGAGTAATGCTGAATATCATGGGATGTCCAGAGCTAATGAGTAAGACAAGGGGCAAGGACTGTCACCAGAGACAAATCCATTCACCTCTTTTTACTTCATTAATTCCATGCTATCTTCAGCCATCTTTCTGCTGCATGATGTGTGTGGCTCTAGTCTGTGTTCAGGGGAAATAATTTGGCAGATAATATGATGGTATGATGGGAGATGGTGGGGTGTGAGAGTATGCGTGTGTGTGTGTGCGCACATGTGTGTGTGTGTGTGACAAAGAGAGGCAGAGACAGAGATAGACAGACAGACAGACAAGACAGAGACAGAGACATAGACCTCAACTACATAATTCTCAGATGAAAAATCAGCATTCATAATGTAGGTTTAAAATGCTTTACTCTTCTATGGTTTTCAGTGTTACTGAATAATGAAAATTGTTCAGGTTATTACCAAAAGATCACCCAACCCTTGTTCAGTAAATTTTCTCGCAGGTATACTTGAAAGTGTGAGGCAGGAGTTCTGGCCCCAATATTGCAGTGTCACTATCACGAAAGGCCTGGATTTCCTAGTCTTCAGCTGGGACAATGTCCTGGGTTGGCTTGCCTGGCCAGTCAGCTCCAGCTCCCAAGACAAAGGAGCAGCAAGAATTCAGGGTGAACACACAGCAAGTGCTTTGGGTGAGAATGTTCCTGCCCTTCCCAGCACTGTGGACATTTCAGGTGAAGATGTAGTACTCCAAAGCTGCGTGTGTCTGGGATTTAGTCCATCTCTGCCTCGGGTCAAGGAATTTAATGGTCAGCTCTTCTAGATGAACACACATCTTACAAAGCCTAGCAACTTCTCACAGACTTATAAGCAAGCTGAGAAGGGCAATGATGTTTCTCTCTCTCTCTCTCTCTCTCTCTCTCTCTCTCTCTCTCTCTCTCTCTCTCTCTCGCTGTCTCTCTCTCTGTCTTTTACAAATTTGTTTATTTCTGGTACTGAAAACCAGGTATGCTTTATCACTGAGCTGCTTCCCCAACTTTGTTCCTTTTGTTTGCTTTTCAGACAGGTTCTTATATCTGTGTTGTTTATTTCATTGTTGCTGTTGCTGTTGTTTTTGAGACAATGTTTTGCTATGTAGTCCACACTTCCCTTGAACTTTCTACATAGTCTAGGTTGGTCTCCAACTCAGATCCTTCTGCTTCATCCTCATGAACGCTGGGCCAACTTGCCCAGTAGTTTCATTTTGGCACTATACTTGCAAATTAGAAGCTTCTTACATAGATTATTAAAGCAGCATCATTTGAACTGGTAATTGAGAACAGATTAAATAATTTTCCATGAAACTTCTTGTTTTAGAGCATACAGGTTGTTTGTACTTTATTTTTTGTTTCTAATCTTCCTTATCTAGGTCAGGAAATATTGAGAAATCAAATTTAAATTTGAAAGTTATTTGGTAAATGTGAAATCAGAGTACAGGAAATCACCTGGTCTCAAGAGTCGGTATTTTCATCAAGCTATGAAACCTGGTGATTCATTCCTTTCCAATGAAGAAGCGTTATGTTTGCGATTGTATAAGGCTGGAGATTGTGCTTCTACTTTGCTATGTTGCACAGAAAATTTAAGCAACAATATGCAGTATAACAGCCACTGTTAATTTTCTATTCTTGTTTTAAAATTCTGTACCATTTGTATTGTTTTGTGTAGCTTTGTTTCTATCTTTGTTGTTGGTATCTGGTTTTGTTCTTTTCTCCTCTTTAAAATAAAAAAGGAAAGGAAATTAAATGAGTTAATGTGGTTCAACTTCTTGAAATAACCTCTGGCAAATAAAACATGAAACTCAATGTTTTGGCTATTATTACAGAATACTTTTTTGATCGGTAAGCCCTTTGCATATAATTTTTCAATTTTTCTTTGGTACATAGATGTGCTGTATATTATCTAGTGGATGGTCTTTGTCCCTTCATTCTCTGCTAATCATGGATATATCAATGTCTAATAACATGTATATTCATTAATTCATTCAATAAACAAATGTTTGCCTACTGTAGGCCAGGTTCTTTTATCATTAAGGATATAGCAATAAGCAAGATAGGGAGACGACGTCTTGCCTGCTTGCAGGCACCTTATTCTGCTGAGCTATTTGGCTGGCCCTCATGAAGCTCATAGAAGAGTGAAACAATTAGAATATACTATTTTTAAAAAAATACTTAAAAATTAGGATGCTAGAAAGTCAATGTCTCTTGTTCATTCTCTCACTTAACTCATACAACAGACCCATGGCCATTTACCATGACTCTTCTGATTTTATAGAAACAGTAAAATTAAATCTCAGTGAGCAAGCTCATCCAAGGTGATGGAGATGAAAGGAATACAGAGTTGAGATTGAATCGAGATCACTGACACAAGAGCTTGAATTCAAAAGTACTACAAAACACAATAAACAAAAATGCAAACAAACGAAAATCGCTCTTTTTTGTTATTGAGATACCCTCGCAACTCAGTCTTTCTCTCTCTCTCTAATACACACACACACACACACACACACACACACACACCTCCTTACACTCAAATTTTCTTTCCTTCAGGAGAACATTACTGGCAATTCCTCCTAAATTCACTAATGATCTACAGAGTTTCGATGAACTACATCTTCTCTCTCAACAGAAGAACCACTAATCGTGAAAATGGAGCTTACACAAGGCAGTAGAGACACTTCCTGAGCTAAAGCAGCATTGCTTCCCAGTGCCTTTGATAAACATCATAGCCAGGCTTGTGGATAAATGTGGTCTTGCCCAGGAAAGGATAAATGATGGATGATTTGGAAGAAATAAATGATAGGAGTGCTAAAATGTTTTAGGGCAAGGGACATTCAAATAAATGCTATTGGATGATTTATTTTCCATGAGGTGCTATATCCACTGCTGAAACATACCTACATGACTCCCAGAAATATGACTATAAAACATCTATGTATAAAAAATGTACACTGTATCGAGTTGACCTTAACCTTTCATTTACTAAAGCCACCTCCTTAGCTTCAAGCACATTTTGAACTTCATCCTAGAATTCAACACTTAGATGCCCCACAACAGCCTCAAGTGGAACATGTTCAAAATTCAGCTCATTACCTCCTCCTCCAATATTTAAGATCTCAGTTGACATATCATTTCAGCAGTTGCCAATGTTATCAGTGTCAAAGTTTTCATCATTATTCTGTTATCTTTGTTCAGCTTTCCAATCCTAACCACTTTTAGTGGCAAATACAGACAATTTTCATCCTAATAATTTCAAGCCTCTACCTTCCCCCCATCATCATCCATATTATTCAGGTTTCTGTTGCTGGTACACAATATCTGATATTCACATTGGATTTTATTTATTTATTTATTTAGGTACTGGGGATCAAACCCAGGACCTTGAGTGTGCCACGCAGGTGCTTATTCTGCTGAGCTGTTTCCCAGGCCCTGGCATTCTTATTTTAAGAAGGGAGGAAATGTTTGTTTTGGTTCACAGTTTCATGGGTGTCAGTCCGTGGCCACCTGGCTCCAAGGCGGAAACATGATGCATGTTCAATTCATGGGATCCAGGAAGCAAAGAAACAGAAAGAGCCAGAGAGGAAAAGTGCAGACACCAGAAATAGTCCCTAAGGTCATACCTCAGACATAGTCATAGTTATGTTTTCTTAATTTCCTAGACATCTTTCAAGCCAACCTGAAGGAGAGTCAAAATTAACTCTTATACTTCCTAGGTTCTGACTTCTATTCTTTAAAATACATCACTTAACATGACCAAAACGCAGTATCATAGCCCAGGTATTCTTCTAAAAATCAGAAGCAAGGGGAAAGAGCAAGTGCCAACACACTGAGAGGAAGAGGAGAAGGAAAGAAAACAGTGCGACAGAGAAGAAAGAAAAGCAAACGTAAGATGATGTATGACAGAACTCACCAGAGAATTGCAAGGGACACCAGTCAGTGACTAAGTTCCATAAAGCAGAATGAAAGCACTTCTAGGAAAAATCTGTGGGCAATCACCTAAGGAATGGATAAAAATGATGTGGTATTCTTATGTAATGGAGTATTACTCAGGTATAAAAAGATAAGAGGCTCTCACAGGTAAATGGATGCCACTAGAGACTGTACAGGTAAGTGAAATAATTACAGACCCACATATACCAACACTGTATTGTCACACTAGTGTGAGAGACTGAAAGATTAAATAAAATCTGAAAGGTAAACCAGACACTGTGACAGAGGAAGAAACTGTTCAGTGGGAAGGAAACCAGATGGGGAAAAGGACAAAAGAAAAGGAAAAAAGATACATTTATGTATAAATGCAGGATATCTTGGATAACTGTACTGCTGACTTCTGCTGCTCTATTGAAAAGTGCAGTTAATGCTTACATTTTTATTTATTTGTTTTTATCAAATTTAGTCAAAATATGGACAAATTCACATGCTTAACTTTTAGTTCTCATAAGAAGGACCCAATATGCCTCCAAGATGCAAGGTGTCCACTGTCAGTAACCTGCAACCATGTGACTGGTTATCTCCAAAAAAAAATGCTGCTAATCCATCACAAAATATTTGTCACAGCTGCAGAGAAATTGTCCACTCCATAATGTGATAAGCACTTTTCTGTTTATGAGAAAATAAAACATTTTTCATAATCCAATAATAAGAGAATAATAATAGTTATTACATTGTGTATCTTTAAAGTAATTACTCATTAAGTTATTCACAAGATGTAAACCAAAAATACTCTTACAAAAAATAAACAGATAATAACATAAACTTTCTTTTTAATAAAGTAAGATAAACTATCCATATGAATGAAACAGGCATATATATTGAAATATTTTTAAATTGCATATGTAATTTGGTTAACCTCTTGCTACTGCTTATTTATCTCTTCTATTTTGCTCTCTGTATCTCTATATATGCACACATATATATTCTGATCTATCATATATAAGAAACCATGCAATAATTAATTGTCATTTCACTTAGCATTTTGTTCTGAAGTTGCATGTATTTACCTACAAATGGCCCAGCTTTATCTTTCTTTATAGCAGCATAGTATGCTGCAGTGTATGGATACCACATTTTCCTTGTCCATTCCTTTGGTGATGGACACTGTCCTAGTTATTTTTCTTATTCCTGAAACAAAATACTCAACACACGCAACTTAAAAAACAAAGGGTTCATTTTAGTTCACACCAGGGGGAATGGCGGAGGAGAAACAGCCCAAAGCAGGGTAGGCAGGAAGGAGCAAGCAGCAACCTTCTTTCCCTTTTGTCCTATCTGGCTACAAGTGTGATGGTTGGTGCCACCGACACCTAGGCTCCCCGCGATCTGCATCCAAAACTATGGTAAACCAAGCAGCGGACTTAGTTATCACACACGCTTAATCCATCTTCACACATCCTAGAGCCAGCCACTTCCGAAAGGCCAGCACGATAAGGGCCTGAGGGTTTGAGATAACATCTAGATGTAAGCCATAACCAGAATTTTTTTTTTTTTTTTTTTTTTTTTTTTTTTTTTTTTTAGTTTTTCTTTTTTGGGACACAGGGTCTCACTATGCAGCCCACATTCATAGTGATCCTCCTGCTTTCTGCCTCCCTAGTGCTGGGATTACAGGCGCGTGCCACCACGCTGGACTCCAATCAGCGGCTCAGCGCACCCAAAGGCGGGGTCGGCGCGGCAAGCAGAAGCAGGAATCGAACCCTGGCCGCTGCGCTTACCTAAGCAAGCGCTTAGTCCGCTGAGCTATACCGCCGGCCCTCATAACAGGAATGTGTAACTGCTGCTTCTAACATTTTGTTATTATAAATGGTGTTGCTATAAATATAGATATACATGTATCTCTATAACATGATTTTAACTCTTTTGGGACAGTCATTAGAAGGGTGTAGGTGGCTCCAGTGGAATATCTAGTTTTAGTCTTTTGAGGAATTTTTATGCTGATGCAAAGTGGTTATACTGGTTTACATTCCCACCAACAATATAGTCAAGTTTATTTTTCCACAAATCATCTCCAGTATGTATTTAAAATGTAGTTTAATTTGCATTTCTTTGATGACCAGTGATGATGAGTACTTTTTCGTGTATTTATTGCCATGTGTAATTTTTCTGAGAAGTTTCTATTATTCATTGCCCATTTTTTATTTTAGGGGATGTACATTTTTGAATTCTTTATATATCTTGATATTTCTCCTCTGTCCATGGAAAAATTTCCCTATTCTGTAAGATTACCTTTTCTCTCTATTATTATTTCTTTTTCTGTCCAGAAGCTTTTAAATTTGATATAATCCCATTTGTTGATTTTTGAAAGCCTTAGTGTTAAATTCGTTTGTAGCCTCAACCTCAGATACCAAAGCTGCTTTATTTATAGGCCTATTAGAGAAACACTCCATGCAACTAAGGATTATGATAGTTACATGAGAAGAAGGTATCCATTTGGACTTTACATCCTCTGCTGAGTTGGTTGCTTTCAAGTGACTAGTCATTTGATAAATAACAATTCACTCAGTTGTACTCATCCTCAGAGATGGATTCCCAGCTGTCCTGTCATTACTGTTTTAGTAGTATTTTTCCCTGGCCTCCCATCTACCGGGAAAATCCAATGACCACTGGTGAGAAACAATGAATACCAACAGCTCAATCTACCCTCTATCCATACAAAGTGGACAATCAAATGCATTGTTCATCATTCCCACCACATGAGGATGTTCCCTTGACACATTATTGCAAGACAGTTCTTGAGTGTGCCTAATGCTAATGCAGTCCAATTCAGTACTGCATACAAGATGCCAACTCTGAAAGAGGACAAAGTCGCCTTTTCTACCATGTTAATTGGCTATAAGAAAGCCTCAGGAAGTCATGGGTAAAACTCAAAGGAATGATACTGGGACAGCAAGTAAGTGACCTAGGATCTGAGCCCTGGGCATTGCACTTGTGTCTTGGGAGCTGCTCAGCTAGAGTCCTAAGTGCACAGTTTCCTTCCTATGGTGACTTGCTGTAAAACTGCACTGCCTAAAATACACAAACCCGGTTCATACTGGGCAGCTCTGATGCATTCTCCTTTGATATCATATGATCAACCTCAACTGAGGTTCTGAAATACACTGGAAGCTATTTGGAAAAACAAACAAACAAACAAGGAATGGCCTCCTCCCCTTAGACATTTGCACTGAGTCTCTCTTCCTGGGTATATTTAATCATCATGATGGTTGCCTCCAGCATTTTATGAGAATAGGTGAGTCATGTGTTCCAAATGTTACAGAGGCTTGTGCAATAGCCTACATCTATAATCAAAAGCCATTCTTGCATTGTACTTGCTTATTAGCTGGCAGCTTTTCAAATCACCCAGACATGTAAATAGCACATGCTGGCCTCCAAAGACAAAATGGACCAAAAAGTACTAGGCCTCTTTCCTAATGATGAGGAGCAAAGTGTAACTTTCTTAATGATAACAAGTACAACTTCTTTCTTAAGGTTTTCTGACCATTTCCAGGATCACTGAACTCCTAAAAGCTTCACTGATACACCATGTCTCTTGTTATGGTTTGTGTCTAGGTGTCCCCCAAAAGCCTCATGCAGTCATGGGGCAGCTTCTGGAGTTTGTGACTGATTATTGGGGATGCGGGTGTGGCACCTGCCCTGGAGCAGGTAATTTGCATAACAATGTAAGGAGGGGAGAGGCCAGCTAGCTGCCTGAGCTGCTGACACTGCCTTTGTTCTTTGGCTCTTTGCCACTGCCATGAACTGCTGCTCTCTGCCATGCACCACTCTGCCCTGGAGCCAGCTGAGTATGGACAGAAACCTCCAGTAACTGTGAGCTAAATAAACCTTTCCTTCCTTCAGTTTGAGTCTTGGGTTTTGGGCCCAGCAATGATAGAAGGGTAACAATGACAGCCCTGGAGCTTCTTGCTAATCTTTTCCACCTCTTGTCACATGTATTTTATGAAAATATTGGCACTGCTTACCACTTCTTACTGACTAGTAGGAGCAGTTGGTATGAACACACACGCACGCACACACACACACATGTGGTGTGACAGTCTAAAGAATAGCAAGGTTTTCCAGTTCCCTATATTGTTAGGGGAAACACAAAAGTCATAGAGCCCTGTACAAACAATGAGAGCTGTGTTTCAGTGGTGATCTAGAAGCAAGCATTAGCCAAATTCAGAGCTATTTACCAAGCAACAGAGGCCAGGGCTGACCCACCGAAGGGCAGTCCACATGTGACACAGCCAGCACGATTGGGGGTTCAGATCTATGACCCACATCATCTGCCATGATTTATCAAAATCCAGGCTGGTCAAATGAGCAGGGACAAAATGGAAACTACTACCCCCACCCTTTAAGTGTTTATTAAAGGCTCTGATTTCTGCAGTCCCTTTTCAAATACAGTGTTGCTGTTGCCCCACTGTGTTGTCCCAAGGGTACCAGCAATTATAGGGATTCAACCTCACCCTGCCTCTCAGAACAGGCTTTCACTCCACAGAAGTTATACAGTGCAGCCACCAGCTAAGAATACCTACTCCAAGTATACCTTAAGGAATTTGGAAAAGTATCACAAGTTGTACGTAAGATCTAGTATTGGGCCATGTGTTGTATTACTCTTTCATTGCTCTAGGGAAAATGGGCACATGCACTTTGCAGAAGGTTCTAAGAAGTGTTAATTGGATACAACTGAGATTATCCTCACGGGGTCCTTCTTCAAGAGAATTCAGCTTCCCTTTCAATCAATAGAGTCTAGGTCTATGGACTGAATTAGATTTTTACATTGAGTGAGATGCCTCAGTGTTCCATTCGAGAAACTACTACTTGCCAGCTGTTTTTATCTCGATATGCAGAGTAATACCTTTATGAGGTATCCCTAAATCTCACTACTGGGAATACCATGATCCAGTGCCACAGACTCCTTCAGGGAAAGGAATCCTGACTGTCACAATTGCTTTGCTACTTTTACTTCCTGTTCTGTTTCTGATGGGTAAATACCAATAACTGGCCTCTGACAGAGAATAAAAATGTCCCCACAAATAATAGAAAGCCCAGTTGTGTAGCATATCCTATACTTAACCAGAGCCCACAGAGAACAACCACTAGTAACCTTCACAGAGATCTCTGTGTCTTCCTTGCCAGCATATTCTGTACTGCCTTAGTAAAAAAAAAAAAAGAGTCCTCCCTTTTATTGCCCTATGGCATTAACATAGTCAAGTGGTGGGTCTTATCTAACAGAACCACTTTCATATTACCACATCCATGAGCTTTCTATCATCTACCTCTAGAAGATTCTATTTTAATGAGGCCTTCAACATAAGAATTTGAAGGGGGTACAATTCAATCAGTAAGAGAACCGCAATGACTTTGGATATATCTCGTACATTTTCAATATCTTATTGTTCTAAGAAAAACAAAAATAATATTACTGATATAAGATTAATTGAAGATCAGTATCACTAGTTGAGAGTAAAATCTAGGATTCAAGAATTGGCCAACAAAGTAGAACAGAGCCAGAGGAAGTGTATGACAATTAGAAAATATACACAGTTAATGCTCAGCATTTTTCTGTAAACAATTAGGGACAAAAAAGCTCAAGAAACAATGAAAATGAAAGTCTATTCCATGATCCTTTTTGGCCTCAGTTTCTTCATCTGAAAAGTGCTTACCTCCTATGGGAATGAAGAAAGTGCTTTGAATAGAAAGCCTTACTGTTCATGTTTGCGATTGCAGTTAGCACTACTGATCTGTAAGTATCATGCTGCTTTATTTCATAATCACCTTTCCTTTGATTTTTTTGTACTTCCCTTTCATTCTGTAAGAACTGAATTAAATGTTCTGTCTGTTGCTATAGATACTCTGCTCTATTCCAAAATAATTTTATTTTATAAATATAGCATTTCTTTGTAAACATTTTATTTTTAAGAGAATAAAAGAAAACAATTCATAATAGCTAAATCTCAGAAGAAACCCAAAAGGCTCTATCAGCTGAGAAATGTAAATATTTTATTATGCAAGCAGGAGACAAAAATCTTTAGGATCAAACTCATGCTCAATGAGAATGGCTACTGAAAAAACTCAGTATTCATTAATTAAAATTCTCAGAAAAACTGTGCACTGTAAAGCCCAATAAATGCATTTGCATCTTTTGAGTGTTTAAATGAAGCAGTAAATCATTCCACAATAAATAAGGAACTCTCTAATGGTTTCACATAGTTATTAAAAGCCATAACTATAACTTAATGGAGACTTCCATTTACATGCTACTAAGACTCTCAAAACACACAGAGAGAGAGAGAGAGAGACAGAGAGAGAGAGAGGTGCAGGCTAGGAAGAATGCTTCAGCTAGTCCTCCAGATGACTTTAAGTCAATATGTACCCTGCACTTGTGCTTTGGATTTTAAGTCTACCACTGTCACATCCATCAAGAGCTCAATCTTTTTAACCATAACTACTATGCATAGTATTATATTATTGTTACTTTCGATGAGTAAGAAAATTGGGAGGAAAAACCAAAAGGTGTTCATAAGACTCTCTTATAATCAAGGAGGTTAAAACCATGACTGTGTACAAATAATCATAATGTAAGACAGATTAGAGCACAGAAATACATTATGGTACATATTCAGGTGAGGAAGAAATCACATACCATGGGTCAGGTTTAAGGAGAACCCACAGAAACTCAATCAAATAGGCATTAGAAAAGCACTTTCAATGATAAGCTGCACTCATCCAACTCAAAGATGAGCCAAGATTGATCATAGTTGGATATATTTGTGGCATGGTAGAGAAAGACAAAATTATATGGTTGAGCCACTAAGCCAATTTTGCAGTTCAAAGGTATATGTTGGATCCAAACTGTGTGAGATCCCCAGTATCAGACTAAGTCTCCTTAACAACTGGGAGACATTTGAGAGGAGAGGACAGATGTCTTGCATTGTCAAGAATATTCACTATGCTAATTATGAATTCAGTCTGAAAATAAGAACAGTTGGAAGGTTTTGTAGCAGTCAGGTAACAACTAAACCCTATCCTCAGTCGTTCACTAGGCTTTAAGCCATTCAGCACCTATCTCCTCTTCTTCATATCTACTTCCTTTTTTTTTTATTGTAGTTTTAAGGAAGGGTCTGCAAGGTGTGTGCGGGGTCTCACTACTAGATCTGACTCCTATTGATCTGGACGCCTAGTGATCCCCCTGTTCACAGTCTCCCAAGAGCTAGGATTACAGGTGACACCACCACACCCAGCCTCAATCTCAGTGGGCCCAGGGGGCGGGGCCAGCACAGCAGGCCTGGACCTCTACTTCCTAAGCTTTGTATGGATGTACTCTCTCACCAATTCCTTGGACTCCCCCTGCTTGCTCTACTATTCACAAGGATTCTTCCCACTCCACTGGTATAGACCAAACTCAGTTCCACAGCTGAGATCAGATGAGCTCAGTCCAGTTAAACTTGCAGTAATACCAACTGGGAAACTAATTCCATGGGATCCTTAACATTTGTTTGCATCTTTCCTATCTCATCTTCTTCCTATGCCCCCCTTTCTGGGAAGGGCAGACATAATGCTTTCATCTGTGTACCTAGAGCTTGGCAGGCACCTGGAATACCTCAGGTATTCAATAATATTAGTGCAGAAAGTATAATTCCTACCACTGCAACTCAGAAAAAAATATATAGTGTATATAATTATAATATAGTGATTGGCATATATATATATATATATATATATATATATATATGCAGCATTTTCCCTGACCTCCTACTTAGCCTCTCAATATCGTATAATCAGTGAGCCTATGGTCCGGGTTCTATGAAATAGCTGCAATTTAAAGCTGTTTAAAATTAGCTATAATTATCTAATTTCTATCGTATCTGTTTCATAGAGCTTCATTTAACAAATCTTTTCAAATTTCCATAGGCCCTGTTATGCATAATCCTCGGCGTACATAGATGTTCGATAAATGTGTGTTGATGGCTATATTAAGTAAATGTTTCAGAAACTCAAAATTACCAGTGAAACCCAGAGAAATATCTGAATTAACCCTCTAGCTTCACTCGTTTTATATCTTGCTTTTATCATCCATTTTGGCGATCATCCAATGAAGCCGTGTACTCTTCATTAGCTGTGCTACATAGATAATTTCTCTGACGTATTGGAAACGATGGCAATGGTTACCTAAGTTGTTATCAGGAGCTTAGAGGAAACTGAAGCTCCCTGGAAGAACCTGCCGGCTTCCCTTGGAGCTGCGCGAGTGTCCTGTGGGTGAACTTTTGATGACAGCAGGCAAAGCTGCCCCGTCAAAGCACACTACTGCCCCTTCTACCATTACGCATAATCCATCCACTTCTTGCTTTACTTTTTCTTACTTCTAATCATATTTCCCACACCTGAGAGTACCTTGCCTCTTTACCCAGGAAGAGTCCCTAAACCTTGGCCCCAGAGAAGCAGGCTTCACCATAGGTCTTCCATCTCTACCTAACTGACCACCACCTGAATAAACTCTCTTTCACCAAACTCCTGATTTCAGCAATTGGCATATTGGGCAGAACGGGCCAAGTTCAGTGTTAAAGAGTCACCCAGAGATATTTTACATTTATCAAACATAATCACTGGAAACCTTCTGTACACGACACTGTAGTAGATGCCAAGGGAGCTCCACAGCCCGGGTTAGGATGAGGGGGGTGGTGCCAGAGTCTGAAAGAAGTTTCTACTGCATTTGCTTATTTGCATAGACAAATAAAACTTGAAAATTGACCTGATGAGGTGATCAAAGTGTCTCTTCAGGCTCATAATTTTCCAAGGCTCATTATGCAATTTCACATTAGGGTTTCCAAGCCCTTTCGATCAAAAAGTAATAGATCCAAAACAAACTGAGAATATAAGCAATATTTAGATCACCGTAGGAACACTCATCCCCTCGCAGCTAATTGACTGAACCAGACCCCGTAATTAGTGCTGCAATCGCTCAGCACTGGAAAGCACTCGTTGTACTTTAGGACAATGTAATGCTAACTAACATTGTGCAGTAAACCTAGATCACGTCACTAGCAAGGAAATCATTTTTAATGGAAAGAATTCAGTTTTAATGTTCTATAATGGACCATTTATTAGTATACAAGAGGGTCAGAAGAACTAATTAGAGGCCATTTGAGCAATTGTAAGTAACATGGTTTTCCCAGGTCACCAATTGGGATTCCAAGTCCCAGAGCAGAATACTTCGATGCAGATATAGTATCAGATTTTACATGCCTGCGGGATTACTTGAGGGCCCCAAAACTCAATTTAAGTAGCAGGTTGTTAAAACTTGCTTCTGTAAAGCAAGTCTAAGTTACATTTTTCCTTTTTATTTTTATGAGACCTGAGCAGCTCAAGGCCTGTTTAGTCTTTAAAATATTAGTTCTGTGTCATTCTTCTTTTCATTTTATATACTTTGGTATAAACACTGAAGGGCGAACTCTTTGCTTTTGTTTTTTAGCAACTTCCAGCATTCCTGACAGTACTCATAGCTTGTACACTGCTTGATTGCTGCTCCTCTTCTATTTGCATGTAACATTCTTCACCAAAATTTCTTCAGCGTGAGACTATCCTAACAGTTCCTTTTTGCAACAGTTGTGAGGAAAGCTGTCTCACAAAAGGGAGCCATTTTGGAATTTGATAGCAAATCCCCTGGAAAACTAGCTCAAAATGCACTGTACCGCGCCTGAAGCAAGCAAGGTAAACTCCAACTCTGAAGGATAGGTCAATGCTATTATTTACATAATGGTCCCATTTGATCCCACCCAGGCTTGGGATGATTAGTTTTCTCCTAAAAAATAAAGAGATTTGATTCTCATACCCAAAACTCAGCTACTAGTTATAGCTTTAAGGCAAATATGAAAGGTAAAGTTACTGAAGCTATAGGATAAGATGCAGCACACCTTTCCAGCTTCAAAATGCACAAGGATTTATTTAATAATAATAAAACCTGGATGCTGTAAAGTAAAGGGCACATCACTGCTTTAAAACTGAAAGCTGCATTCCTTGCGAAATCCATGGGAGTTTAAGTGCTGGCGAGATAGCGCAGAGGACTAAGCGCTTGCTTAGGCAAGTACAGGGGCCAGGGTTCGATCCCTGGCACTGCATGCCCACACCAGCCCTGCCCCAGGTGTGCTGAGATGGAGTCCAGGCAGTGCACACCTGTAATTCCCAGCACTAGGGAGGCTGAAAGCGGGAGGATCATTATGAGTCCAAGCTGCATAGTGAGACCCTGTACGAAAAAAAAACAAACATGTTGTTCAACAAGATAGACTGCAGAAGAAGAGCACGTTTCTATATGTATTTCTGATAAAGGATCTATATGAAAAGCCTAAGAAAAAGATACCCATCCGCATAGGTAAAGGAGTAAAAATGTGAAGAGGCATTCAAGAGAAGGGCAACATACGGCCATGTGTTCACAATAATGTGCCTGTCTCTATTGGTAATCAGAAAAACTAAACTCAAGCCACAGTGAAAAACAATTTGTTCCATGAAAGTTAAAAAGAGAGCAAATGCAAAAAAAAAAAAAATCAATTAACCCCCAAATGGTGAGAAGCTGTGACACATTTCCCAGTGATGCTGTAAATAGCTGGAATCACTTGAGAAAAAGAGAATGTTTCGTGACATTACAAAAGACAAATGAACATAGATGTACATTGTGATTGAGCAGTTCCATTCCTAAATGCAATGTATCATAGATGAACTCTGATGTATGAGGCAAGGGGTTTCAAATAAAAATACAGTGAAGGTATAAGGACATCCTATTTTTTTTCCAGTGCTACAGCTTTAAACCCAGGGAGTACTGAATTTCATCCCCAGCCTTTAAACTGGTTTTGAATCTTGAGACAAAGTCTCACTAAATTGCCTAAGCTGGGCTCAAACTTGTAATTTTTCTGCTCCAGTGTCACTAGTCACTGAGATTACGGGCTGTGCTATCACACATGACAAGGATCTTCTTAATAGCCATAGAGAGGAAAGATGTTAAACGGGAAAATGGGTCTTTGTCCACCAGCAGAACAATGAACAAACAGTAATGTATTCAAAACGAATAAAATAATTTGTAGGGGTTAAAGTGCATTCTTTATAACAAGTATACTGCCTGCATGTATTGGTAGATGGTGTTGGGAAGGTTTACATTTCTTGGGTGGGTGAGGGCTGAGAACAGCCCAATAAAGATGAGGGTGGGAGAACTTCTAAGACTCTCAGAACCCAGCACTTCCTCTCCTATGTTGTGATCTCCCGGGTATTCATCTTATCATTATTGAGATGAGTCTTACACACTGTTAGGAAATATCTCGCCACACTCCAATTCCCGGTGACAGAATCATAATAGTCAAACTTAGAAACTCTTGAAAGCTCCCCAAAGTCCTCTTCAAAACCTTTGTTCAAATTATTTTAATTAGGTAGAGTGACGTTTAAAATCACTACCTTTCTGCAGTACCTTCAACCGAAATGGTCTAGGGGAAGCAGCACTTAATGCTTCATTTTTTTAAAATTTGGTTGTTTCCTTTTTAAGTTCTTGTAACTTTCTTTTTTTTTAACTGGTTTTACAGATTTACATCTGGCAATCTAAACAACTAATTTGAAGATAACATTATGCAATACAACAACCACTATCTAATTCCTATTACTTTGTTTACTGGAATTTTGTATCATTTCTAAAGATTTTTTTTTCACATTTTGTATTCTTTAAAAACAAAATAAAACAAAACAATATATATATATATATACACTGTCTTCATTTGTTATAGTGATATAATAAATTCAATAACAGTTATCTGCCATGGGGGGGTATAATAATATTTGATAGAAACAAAGGAGAAAGGCAGAGGCAAGTTCGGCTTCATCTTTTTTCTTTTTTTCTTTTTTTTTTTTTTGGTGGTACCAGGGCTTGAACTCAGGCCCTTGTGCTTGCCAGGCAAGTGCTTATTCTACTGAGCCATCTCCCCAGCCCCAAAGGCAAGTCTGGACCCAGAGATTTAAGGAGCAAAATCAAGGTCTGTCAAGGTCTACCACATCACCTTTGCTTTCTACTGTGTCTCTAGTACTTGGCCTAGAATGCGAGCATATAATTGATGCTTAATAAATCATTCTTGAATAAATGAATGTGACACACGGTGAAGCTATAGAAGTCTGGATCTGTGATGGATACTTACAGTTCATTTAGGCCTATCTCAACAGGTGGAACTTGACTTGCACATCCACATTTCAGTTGCTGGGCAAGTAGGGTGAGAGGTGAACAGGAATTCCCTCTAAGAAAGCAAATGAGAGATCATGCACCTCGCTTTTAATCACATTGCCTTCACTTGGATTGAATCACGTGGTCATTGAAAGCCACAGGGATGACTGCAAAAACCTAATCTCGGCTTAGGTAGTCAGGTGTCCTGTTAAGCCCTGGGGAGAGTTTCTATTCCTACAGAGATGAAAAGGAGAAATATAGATGGTACATAAAAATATAGCCTTTTCTGTCCACCCCTCCTTTAGGACTTTTCCCCAAAGTTTACTATTCTCATTCATGTGCATTTTTTCCAAGATATTTTAGAGGTGGCAGTGTTGGGGATTGAACCCAGGACCTTTGCCCTTAAACTTGAGATCCTCCTGCCTCAGCCTCTCAGAAGCCTGGAATTATAAGCAAATGTTACCATGTCTGGCTTAGGTTTTAAACTTTAATGCATGATACCATGCTGGATCTAGCACGCTGCTTTTTTTTTTTTTTTATTCAACCTTATGTTCTTGAGATTTTTTTTCCTTGTTATTACAAATTTACCCACTGAATATTATTTAGTATATGGCTGTCATACAAGTTTAAAATTCCCCAGGTAGTAGAACTTTTGCTTCCAAGTTTTCTCAAAAATCCTGTGCTCAAAGCAAAGATGGTAATAATAGCCTAGGTTAGGCTGGGGAGATGGCTCATTAGTGGAATAAGTGCTTCCCTGGAAAGCACAAGGGCCTGAGTTCAATCCCTGGTTTTGCTGAAAAAAGTAAATAAATAAACAAAAATAAATAAATAAACTTTTTTTAGGGACTGGGGGGATGGCTCAGTGGAATAAGCATTGCCCTAGGTTAGAGACAGCTAGGCTGCCAGGCAAGACCAGCTATTGTTATCTGATCCTTTTTAACACCCCCGCCCCCACCATCAGTGACTTGATCAGGATAATTGGTGGATGCCAAAGATAGCTGTATACTTTACAGCCTAAATAAGGAAAAGAAGAAGAAACACAAAAGTGCTCAGGAGAAAAAGATGCTTTGAAAGATAATGAGAAGAGAAGACCCTGCAAGCAGAACCAACCCCTGCAAAGAGGAGAGTTCAGTGGCCCCAAAGTCACTTGCTGTCCTTTTATGTCTCCTTGGATAGTTGATCCAGGTGGTCCCACCTGATCCTGTGCTAGCAGATTGATATCACTCCCAAGGTTCGGTGTGGCCTCAAATCAGAAGTGATTTGATCTCAAAGCACAGAGCTCAGCTGGACCCCGTGCCAGGCTTGGCTGCTGCTCCGCACCCTGGTTAACCACTGTCCTCAGAGGGTGGGTTAGGGCTGCTGCTGCAGCCATGATGCCAAGCCCTCGCCTCCCTCTATGATGTTTAAAAACAATCCTAAGTGGGTCGGCCTCGTAGCTCAGCGGACTAAGGCACCTGCTTGGGCAGAGCACAGTGACTAGGATTTGATCCTCAGTGTGCCATGCCGGCCCCGCCCCCAGGGCGCGCTGAGACAGCGATTAAGACTGGGCATGGTGGTGAGCGCCTATAATCCCAGGTCTTGGGAGCTGAAAACAGGAGAATCACTACGAGTCCGATCTATATAGTGAGACTCTAAACACCCCATAGACTCTGCCCTACATACAGGGGGAAAAAAAATTGAAGAGAAACTTCCTTGAAATCTTCTTCACTGGCATTTCCTCTCAAATATGACCCTAAGTTTAGTCTTCTTCTTGTTCTGCAACTTTTCCTTATAGAATACCTTGAAATCCATTAAGTCAAGGTGCATGGCCAGCTGCTGTAGCAATGCAGGCATTTTTTTTTTTTTTTTTTTTTTTTACAAAACCGGGAATTGAACTCAGACCCTTACACTTGCCAGGGAATGCTTATTCTACTGAACTATCCCCCCAGCCTGCAATGCAGGCTTTAATCTTCCTTCCAGCTCAGACCTCCTCTTTATCCTCTTCCTCCTTTCTCTTCTCTATGGATGTCTTTTAAAACGATTCTCCCCACCATTTACACAAAACCCCAATTCAGCTCTTTTCCCCACTATTTCCATATTTAATTCTGTACTTCTTTTTGATTCTGGGGTATATCTAAACCCTGAGCATCAAGTTTGCAAATCAATATCTGATTAAGGTCTGATTAAGTTCTTGACAAGTCCCTCTGCATCTCCAGTCTGCAAGCACGTTTGCTGCTGGTGGTGTTGGTGTGGAGGGATGGCTTGTACTGGTGTCCCCACAGAGTCTCACAGAGTCATGGGTGTGGCTTTTGGGAGGTGGCTGGTTCCAGAATATTTGATGCTGGGATCAAGGATGTGATACTGGTATTGATTTACTGGTGCTAGGATTAAGGGTATCCTGAGGGTAGCCTGGATACGATATAAGGGACAGAAAGAGAAGCATGTCGCTTGCTCTTTGGATGCTTCTGCCACCTTCTCCTTACCACAAACTGCCATACCCCATGAAGCCAGCTGATAATGAACTGAAAACTCTACAAACTGAGCTGAAAGAAACCCACCCTCCTTAAACTCTGGGTGTTGGGTATTTGTCTCAGAAATAAGAAAAGTATGGTCCCAGGGAGATGGCTCAGTAGAATAAGCACTTCCCTGGCAAGCACAAGGGCCTAAGTTCAATCCCCAGTTCTGCCAAAAAAATGAACTAAGAAAAGTAATTAAGACAGGTGGGGTAGTGGGTAGAAATGAATGGTCAGGTTTCTGGTTACAAATGTGAGAATATCTGTAGGTTGAGCACCCTCTGTGAATGTGTGTCTGCGAACTTGGGTTGTGTGTCTTCTCTAAGCATGAATGAACATTGCTTGATTGAAAGCCTTGTGTGCTTCAGCTATTTTCGTACTTGAAATTTCAGGTTTGAATACACTTGACAGAGGTAGCACTAATTAATGGTATTTAATTTTGCATCCCTACAGTAGAACCTCATCAATATTAATATAGACTTATGTAAAAATAACCAAAATAATACCATTCCAGGACTTTTAATGAGACCCGGACCCAGTTCGAGGAAAACATAAGTTAAAGGATACACCTGCATTTATTTATTTATTTATTTATTTATTTATTTATTTAGTATTTAGTACAGGGTCTCACTAAGTAAATCAGACTCATAGTGACCCTCCTGTTTGTAGCCTCCCGCATGCTGGGATTAGAGGCACACGCCATCCCACCCAGTCTCCATTGCCATCTCAGCACACCCCAGGGATGAGGCAGGCCCAGCGATCAAACCCCGGCTCCTGCATCTGCCTAATGAGGCACTTTAATCTGTCAAACTATTTCACTGGCCCTACACCTGCCTTTAGAAACTATTTTCTTCAACCAGCGTTGATTTTGAGTTCCTAGAATCATTTAAAAACACTAAAACTGTCTTGAAATATAATATGCAACAAAACTTCAAAGGCAAGAAGAGAATTCTTTTTCTTCTTTGGAAAAAGTTAGCATAAAAGGGGGGGTTGGATTGTTCTAATTAAAATGTAACATAGCTTGAAACACCCTCCCTATCACCATCAGTTTCTTTCCAGGTAATCACATAGATTACAGCCTAGGGAGCACTGTTTCCTTCCCTCGGTTTCCTATAGGACCCTGAACAAGCCGACTTGTAGCCACTGTGATGGCAGAAATCATGCCCACCCCGACCACCACCACCCATCACACTTCAGTTGCAGTTCCGATTGCTTCTGTCTCTTAGAAACTACTGGTCACTGTGATGTATACTGTAAGAAGCAATCAGTGACAGCCAAGTACTGTACATCTGTACCCTCGCCCTTGGCCACCCTATAAAAACTCCCTTCCAGCCTGACATTTTGAGAGACAATTCATTCCCTGTCAGTTTCCATCCAGAAACCCATCAGGTTGTCTAGGCAAGGGGCTTCCTTCCTGTACGCGACCACATGCCATAACTGCACCCTAAATCCTAAGGTTCTATGGCCTTTTATTACTTGGGCAGTGCAGAAACAGAATGTAATGCAAAACCAATAATAAAGCTTTGAAACCCAAAAACCTGACTGGAGAATAACGGACTCCTGAGAGACTGGATGAGATCTGATAGCATTAAGCCTCTATCACTTCTTACTTACCACACCTCTCCCCCAAATAGACATACTTCACTCATTTTGACAACTCAATTCTATTATTGATCTATTAATTATAAAGTAGAGAAGAGAGACCTCCAGAATCTCTGAAATGTTTTAGCATAATACACTTTTATAACTTTGATAAATGGGCAAGATGAAACGATCCCAAGAATATTTGAGAGTACAGTTAAATTCATTGAAAAACAAGGTTAAAGGACTTGATAGGTCAAGAGGCGATCATTAAAAGGACATGACTGATCAGTAAGTGGATAGTACTTTTAGCAGTAGCAGTAGCATCCTGAACTTACGTGGACTTATAGTGACCCTCCTGTTTAATGAGATTCATAACAAGATTTTAATAATTAAATATGAAGCGTGACTTTGTTTCCAATTTCCATAAAGTACACCTTAAATTCATCCCAGATAGTCATCTACATTTGCCAACGGGGTCATTATCAATTCATTAGAATACTCTTCTTAATAAGAGTATTCTAATACTCTTATTAAGAAATCTAAATTTTATTCATGGTCTACCCTGCACCAAAGCATGCTATACACATTACATCATGTAATCCCCAAGACAGTCATATGAGTATTATATTATAGTTCCCAATTTATAAATAGGAAATCAGAGGCAATAAGAAAATTGGATTGAGAGAAGTGAGAGACTTCGAGATGCCAAGTAACATGTTTAATGTTCCCCAATGAATGAGAAGATAGGAGAATCAGTATTTCGCTTATCAACCATCTGGATTCAAATCCCCCAGCAAACTTTCTCCCCTTTGTGTTAAAATCCTCCTTGACAAATGTATGTAATTGTGAGGTGCTAGAATGAAAAAAAGTTTTCCTTATTCCCTAATCTGACTTTGTGGATTGTCTTCATGTGGAATATGTATTATCAAACCTGACAAGAGTAAAAGCCGCTGAGGAAACTGTAGAATTCTAGTTCCCATGGACACTTAGGCAACATGGTTTTGCCTCCCACTAAAATGCTGCTGATTGCAAGTGACTTCCAAATCCAAACAAACATTTTAAGTCTATTTAATAGATCAATACAGTAATTCGTTCCTGGGACCCTGAAATCATTTGTTTAGACCTGAAGTCTATGTGGTCACATTGAGGTGTAAACACGCAGGGAATTACACAAATAGCTTGCATTGAAACATGTTAAACCAATTTAGATTGTGTGAAGGAGAAAGTAGTTAACTCATTTCCAAGTGACTGGGATTAAATAGGTCATTATAAAGGCAAGGCTTTCAATAAGCATCACCAAGGAAAACAAACCCTTCAGCCAAAGGGTACATGGCCTCCTGTACAGAAGCTTTGGAATTCAACAGAGCAGAGATTTGAAGGAAAACAGTAGAGAAAACCTAATATACGTTGGAGGATTTTTTTTCATTTTTCTTTAAAAAAATCATTTCTATTTGACATTGAAAGAATCTCTCAAGGGAAATAGTAGAGGACCTGTTGCTTAATTCACTTAAACTCAGTGGACAAAACACCAGAGGGGAACAATTTTGCTTGAACTCCCCTGAGAAAGAGGCTCTATATGAAACTAATAATAATTTTCCATCTCTAATTTTGATGACACCAACACCAGAGCTATGTACTTATTTGATCCAGTGTTGGACTGGGTTCCAGCAGGAACATTCCATCCCCAGTGAAGTCTGCTAACTCTGTATGCTGGGACACCAGCCAAGAGACCATTACAATAGCCCAAAGGGAATAACACAAAAAGTTTGAACACGGAGCTTTCCTTCAGGAACACAGGCTCGGCAATATAAGGAAAATTTCATTATAGCTGAGATGTGCCTCATTTGTCAGGTGTTGAAGTAAAAGAGGATTCTCCATAAGAACAAAAAATGAAGCCTTCAAAAACAAAGGCAAGCAGAAGACCTTACAGATGGATAAATGACTTGAGTTTCCCGTCCACATGCTGGTGATCACAGTGATGTTTTGCAGTCAATTTTTCATGTACGCTACCAGTGAACCAGTGTTCTGTCACCAAGTACTTTTCCGGTTGCTGTTAATACAAGCGTACAGCTCATGTATGCAAAACAGGAGCTTTTGTAATGTTATATCAGGAATGCAGAGGGAGAATATTTCACCTGCTACAGAGTAAGGCATGGGGCATCATTCCCATGGACAAGCCAATGGGAATTAATGCCAGAATTACCATGAAAAATATGTACAAGTAGCAGAGTGTAGGTGAAACAGAGGCTGCTAAAGGAGGAGAAACAGGAAGAGGACAGATGGCACTGGGCCACAGGAGACCTCTCAAAGGGTGAGATGGTGGACTGAAGACCATAGTATCTGAGTAGAGGAAAGATAGGGATGACACCAAAGGGGACGCAGGGTGAGCCACAGAGAATCTCTCAGAATACAGCATGGAATGGTAAGGGCCCACTAAGAATCAGGAAGGGTAGAAAAAAGGTGTCAGAAAAATATTGAAGATAGGACAGACTGTGGCCTGGGGATGGACTAGATACAGAGGGTGATGGGGAACAGATGGCTGAGACTTCAGGTGTTCATATGAAAAGGGAAAGAGAATAACGGGAAGCAGCACTTGACAAGAGAGCTAGGATATAAGAAGCTAAAAAAAGCTGTGACAAAAACAAATGAGGTGATGAGAGAAGGAGGAAGAGAGAGAGAGAGAGACAAACAGACAGATATAGAGATCGAGTAATCTTGGTAACCATGTTACATCCTAAAAGTTACTCATTTTAACTTGATTAGATTCCATCAGTAACATATACTATCTATTATATTAGCTTTCTGGTTTTTTAGTGTGTTTTTTAACCAGATAGCATAGATCCATGCTATACATAAGACTGCCCACACACACCTTGAATGATGAAATTTCAGTCTAAACCTGCTAACCCTCACTGTACCAGGCCTCGTTTAAAGCTAAGTTATTGATTTAGTATTACACATTGCTGTCCTCAATATAGTTGCCCAGTTCACTTGTATCAATATAGAGAGTTAGTCATGATGAGAATTCTACCCATTAACTGCTATTTTTAAAAACCTAATGGAAATCCTTAGGACTAACTATCACTTCATCCAACTTGTATATATACATGCACGGTTTGGCCCCTGCCTTGTTTCCTAACTTTTCTCCTTTCTCTCTCTCTATGTTGTTTCATCCTTAAATTCTGTTTCTTTCCATTGAACTGTGTCTGTTATACCTTTCAGTTTTTTATTTCTTCTTTTGAGTTCTTACACAATGCAATAAAAGAAAATGAGTCAAGAACAAAAATCTAAGATTTCTTGAAAGCATGCAATAATATTCGATCATATGTCCCATCTTGCATAACTGCATCTGTTAATCTGAGTAACAAATTTGATGATTAAAATAGATACTATATTAATCACTGTTAATCAGCTATTCTTCTTTTGAAAATGTGTAATGTAGGTATTGTTACATATTACCCTGATTCTGTTTTTGCTTTTGTTTCCCTCACTCTTGTTTTTACTCTTCAAAATTAAATAAAATTATGATAATAAAAAATAAAGCCAAGTTAGTTCTATAATGCTCTTATAAGCCAATATTTCCTTCCCTTTAACTTTTTATCAGTGTCTCCAAAATATTGAGACATAACTGAAAGTTTCTGTCTAATATGATCAGTCTGCTGGAAAATTCTGATATGAATCAGCATTTTTATTATAGAAATATAAATTTTTGGCTCAAACTACTTACCTAGAAGGCTCTGTGTTCCCTGCCATTTGAATCTCTGACTCATTCACAGTTCACTTGTGGGTGTGAGGAAGCTGATGAGAATTGTGACATAATTCTGGTAGGTATTTGTACAGATGGAACAATGTCATCTGCTCTCATTGTTCTGAATCTGTCCAGATATATTTGTTGTGCAGTCTCTGAGGGTCCTGGGACTGCTTCAATGGGGAGGGTGTAGAAAAGGTTACATACAGGGAAATGGTCAATTAGATATGTGAATGTGGGAGGGATAGATGGAAAGATGGATGGATGAATGGATGGATGGATGGATGGATGGATGGATGGATGTAAAGACAGAAAAGAGAAAGAAAGAGGCAGAGATAGAGACAGACATAAACAGATAGATAGACAAATTAAAACTTTTTTAGGTAGACTTAAGGATGTTGGGGCTGAGTGACATGGAGTTCCTAAAATGAACTCTGAGAGCTAAAGCCAGAAAATCTCCAGGTAAAATAAAATCTCCAGTATGTTATCCTCATGTGCAAAGTGGGGTAAAGAGTAACCTACTGTAAAAAGGAAGCTCATTATAGATGTGAAAGGATGGTATCTTAGTAAAGTCTTACAATTAAGGAGATTGGACATGGGTATCTCTGAGAACTGAGTATTCTGGGCAGAAGAAAAAGCTGCATGTACCTGGTGAAAGTTACTATTACAGATACACTCTCTTGGCCAGGGGCAACATAAATAGGATCTTCTTCTTCTAGAATCTTCTAGTTCTCAAAGCTCTCATGTATTGTACCTTCCCATATGCTCCCTGAATATAATTTAAAAAGTAAAAGGGAAGAAATTAAATAAGTTTGCCTTTGTAGTGACTGTACAAACCAAAAGTTTTTTTTTTTTTTAAGAGAAAAAAGGTACACAGTGAAACTGACTTTAAAGCAGTTTAGTATGACAGTTGATATATTGCATAGTAGTTAAGCAGAGTATGAGATATAGGCATATATCTAAACAATATGAGTACAAACCATTCTTTTCAAGGAACTAAGAGAAGGTAGCTGTAGAACTATATTAATGATCTAGAAGATTTTTTCTTTCTGTATTTTAGGCAAGGGTCTACAGGGTGTTCGGGGTCTCACTATTAAATCAGACTAGTAGTGACCACCTGTTTACAGTCTCCCAAGAGCTGGGATTACAGGCATGCACCACCACACCCAGTCTCATTCATCATCTCAGCATCCCCTGGGGGCAGGGCCGGCACAGCTGGCCTGGGGATTGAACACCTGGTTCCTGTGCCTGTTTGCAGGCACTTTAATCTGCTGAGCTGTTTGGCTGGCCCTAGAAGATCTTGAACTCAAAGTTTGTTGCACTTTTTCTTCACCATCCTTTGAGTATTTTTTTTTTTTAATTTTCTGTTTATTTTTTATTTGGTACAGGCTCTTGTTATGCAGCTCAGACTAATAGTGATCCTCCTATCTCAGCTTCCCAGCCCTGGGATTACAGGCATGCACCACCACACCTGGTTTCAGTGGCTAATTCGACATGCCCAGGGTTCCAAGGCCAGCACAGCATGCAGTACCAGCGATCGAACTTGGGTCCTTGTGCTTGCCAGGCAAGTAATTAGACAGCCAAACTGTTTGCCCAGCCCCTCTGAATCATTTAGGCTTTGTCAATGTAAACTCAACATGGTATCAATCAATATAATTTTCCATCTAGGTGTTTCTGGCAGTTGGTTTCTGCTTTGCCTGAATGATAAAATATAAGCCTAAAGAACACTAAAACATCTGATAAATATTTGGTGTGACCTTAATAACCCCAGCTTAAACTGTATCAAGACTACATAAGAATTTCAGAAGCAAACAACTAGGTTTGTACTAGCATTTTCTCATTATTTTCTTATAGGCAGCTTATCCAGACAATTCTCATTAAAAATTCTAGCTGAAAAGAATACTGTGGCAATTAATTAGAGCTATTGTTTTAGTAAGCCATTCCATTGTATTAAATTTCATATTCACTCTGCATGTTGTAGACAGTTTTCCTACCCAGCTAGAGACAATATCTAAAATAAAGCAGATTTGCAAAGTTTCAGTCTTTTTCTCCTGCTCATTTTCTACTCAAGGATACATTTTGGCTTACCATGTACCAAATCACAACAGACATTGTTTCTTTGCGTCTCTTACTACATCCTAAGCAATTCCACCAAGGACTTCCTCAGAGCTATCTGCAGATGGGAAAGGCAATTCACAATGCAATAAAATTTATAGCTCATAAAATTATGAATAAGCCAAACGTTAAAAAAGAAAAGTTAAAGTAGGTTTAAAATGATTTTTATAATATCAGCCACACGATTTGACACAGAAAATGAATTGCAAATATAAGGGAATGCAACAACCAAGAGCTCTGTGCTCTCTGGGTGTAAAATGGAGACTTTCAGCACAACACAGAGAGGTTTAGGAAAGACCCACTGATTTCTCTCAGAATAGGTGGCCAAAGTAAGGCCCAATGTAGATTTTTTTAAAGAATATTGTAAGTATACAAGCTGAGAGAGGGAGAGGGAGGAAGAGAGACAGAAAGACAGACAATGAGGGAGAAGGAGAGAGAGAGAGAGAGAAGAAAAAGATGAAGACAAAGATGAACAAGAAGAAGAAAAGAAGGAGGACAAGGAGGAGGAGAAGGGGAAGGGGAAGAAAGAAGAAAGAGGAGGAGGAAGAAGAGGAGGAGGAGAAAGAGAAGGAGAAGAAAGAAGAAGAGGAGGAGGACAAGGACAAGAAGGATGAGAGAGGGGAGGAAGAGGAGAGGAAGAGGAAGAGATAAAGGGAAGATATCTACATACTAAATGATGAAATGATACAAGTCAGTACTGATCAACACTGCGATTTTCATGTAAGAAAAGTCAAAATACAGTATATAAATGATTTAAAAATCTAAACTTTTCTTTCTGTTTTAAAGGCTGCATTAAGTTCTTCTTTAAAAGAGACATAATGATACAGAGTGGTATGAGATAAGCTTCAGTGTTGTATTACTTCTGATTTATATCCTGTATATCCTGGCCACAGTGTCTTCAGAATCAGGAAGAAGAACAAATACAAAACTAGATACTATACATGTTATCTAATTTACACTCTTTGGTCTCCCAGAGGGTACATTCCTGATGCTCCTCTTGTCTTACTATACCCACTGTCATGGTTCACAGCTAGGTGTCCCCCAAAGCCTCATGCACTCATGTGGGGGGTGCTTTGCGGAGGTGGTGGAAAAGGGTGGGACATACTGGGCTGTAGGTGTGGTAACTGGATTGTCCACTGATTGCCTTAGCCTAGTTCTGGGTGGATGAAGGGAGAGCCCTCTGTAGTTTGCACCAACCAATAGGCTTGTAGCTTAGATGGGTGAAGAGGAAAAGGAAGACTCTCTGCTGTCCGTTTTCTGCCTGATCCACCACAAGCTGTTTCTCCACCATGATACTTTGCCATGTTCCCTGCTTTTGAGCCAGCTAACTAGGGATAGAAAACCTCTATAAGCGGTGAGTTAAAATAAAGCTCCTCTCCTTTACCTTTGGGTGTGTGACCTTTTGTCTCAGTAATAAGAAAATGACTAAGTGACCACCCTTCCTGAGTGACCTCACCTGCACACCCCTAGAGGCTATGATTATCCCCACACTAACAGTTCTACTCAGATGTCACTATTGCTCCAATTCTCACCCCCAGGCCTGTTTCCATCATTATCTGAACTTTGACCAACAAATCTAAATTTAAACCCAACATCCAATTCCAAATTTGTTTTTCTTTCTGAATTCTCTGTCCAAGAGAATCATTCACCCGACTATGTGGGGAGTAGTGGGGGGAGTGGAACAGTAGGAAAATTAAGTCACTGTTTATATGTCCTTCTGCATCCAATAGTCTCAGCCCATTCCAATCAATTAACACACAGAGATACCAACACATACGACATGTGTACTGAGTTTCTTTCCTCTGGCCATTTCCAATATTAGTCCACTCCCGGGCTTTCCCTTACTTGGGTCTCTCTGTCCGGGAGTCTGACCTCTGCCAACCCTGTCTTTGAAGCTCCCATACCTACTACCACTTGTGCTTCACTGTGACCGGCAGGTTCAGACATGGAGAACCGAGGTGGGTTAGAGGGAGGCAGGCTATTCCTGGCCACATTGAAATCCAATGTTTATAGGCCTCTGGATTTGGCTGGTACTTTTTTTATGGCTGGAATTCACATCTTAACCTTCTCTATGTCACTTCTCTATGATCACTTTTTTTCATGTCCAGCTCAAATATCACCCAACAGTCTCCTTATCTGAGAGGAATGAATCCCTTCCTCTTGCTGAGCTCTTTGGAAACACCCTGAAGAGAGCCTTTAATGCATCGATGAAATTGATCCCCCTCAAAAATAGCAATAGATACATTTATCTCTTATCATCATGACATTTTTATTATCAGTTCTTTTGAAATCTGCTAGGGAATCCTGGTCTATCTTTCTCATTTTTCTCCTCCATTCCACTTAAATGAATCTTTCTGTCCTACATATTGAAAATTTCCAAGATGATTTGTTTTGTCCCTAGCTTCAACTACTTTATGACTCCTACCATAGTCGCTAAAATGATGACTTTTAGTCTACATATCTGACCCAACTTTTTCCTCTGCATTATCAGCTGTGAATATTCTAGCCTTCTCTTTACATCCCATGATTTCTCAAAAGCAACAGATCCAGACCTGGCCCATTCTCTCTCCCTCTCCTTTCCCTTTCCCTCTCTGTCTCCCAACACCAAACCTCTCCATCAATCCATCTGGTGGGAAAACACTGTGGAAAACTTCACAAGCCACAGATCTAGGAACTAGGATTTACTTCTTCCCTAGGGCAGATATTTTTATCACTCAGATTATTTTTCTCAATTTTTCCACCTTGATGACTCACTAATCCATGACCTGTTTTCTACCTCCAGCATAATGTCCAGTAAAAGACTCTCCTTGCTGATTACAATGATTAGATCTATGATATCCAATGTCTGTAACCTGCTGCCCATTCTTCCCATCACTGCTAGGGAAATATTCTGCTTTGCTTGATTGACTGCAGTTCTGACCTCATCAGTTGTTAGTTGGACTTTCTGCTGGGTTCAGAAGACAGTTTAAGTTTCCCATTATGACTTACATGGCTGTGTCCACTGAAGCCATTTCTATCTCATCTTCGCTATCCCCCCTTTTCACCTTATGAAATATCAGAAAGTACCTGAAGTTCCCAAACTTTATTTGGCCTCATGAAGCAGAGTCTTTCACTTTCTCCTCCCCTCTTCTCAGAATACACATTTCATTCCCCTCTTCTCAGAATACACATTTCATTCCATTTCATCTGGAAAATAGGGTTCTGTCTTAGGAAGGTCTACCATGCCCATCATCCCAGAGTGCCCTGCATGCACTGCTGTGACAATTGCTACTATTTCCTAATTATATTAATAGGTAGTTATTTCTGTCTTGACCCTCAAGATTATGAATTCCCCAAAGGCCAAATCGGTGTTTTTTTCTTTAGATTTACACTACTTAGCATAGTATTTAATAGGTATTAAATATCTTTTGAATTTTGTCATAGTGATTTGTCTACAGATGGCACTTGTAAAGCAAATATTACACTTACAGTAAACTCAAAATAAAAGATCAGGCTTTATTTACATTTTTTATGCATTTGGTTGTTACAGGGTCTCACTACGCAGCTTGGATGTGTAGTGATCCTCCTGCTTTCAGCTTCTCCAAGGCTGGGATTAGAGCATACACCACTATGCCCAGAATCTGCCCAGCTCAGCATGCCCTGGGGGCTGGGCTGGTATGGCATGTGGTGCTGGAGATCAAACTGTGATCCCTGCACTGGCCTGAGTTTGCTGTAGTGAGATAGCACTGAGCTATTTCACAGACATGAAGCATTATTTACTTTTGAACACTAACCATGTGCAGGATTCCTAATGTATAGCAGGTGCTCAAAAAATGTTAAGTTTCCATTGGTTCCAACTAATGTAGATTGAGTGACTGGTGCTTGAGTTTATTGGATAAACTTGCCAGCGTTCTCTGCTCACATCCTATGAAAACTACTACAAATTCTATCCACTATTGAAGTACCTATTTAGGGCAGAACACTACAAAAAAACTAAAAGTGATACAAAGCTTGGTCTTTTCCATCTTAGAATTTTGTAATTTAATATGCAAATGAATACATAGGTAATTACTATGAGAGTCATATGGATAGGACAAATATAACCTTATAAGTCTTTTTATTCTCATGTATTTTGAATTTATTGCATCTCTTGATTACACTGTTTTCACTTGCTTTGACTTAATCTGTTATTTTTGGTTTGTTTATCATGGTTTTAGGAGCAGTGTGCTATACTATGTATAAATACACTCATAAACGTGTGTGCGACACACACACACACACACACATCAAAAGCTTAGCTGCTTTGTAAGTTTATGTACATATACTCTGTGAACCTCATAAGTCTTAATAGTTCACCACTCTCCCTCTTTTGTGTTCCCCAGATTTAGTGTTAACATCGTCTCCTTCTTAAAAAAAATATTTATTTATTTTCTTGGTAGAGTGTCTGCTACTGGCTCAGACAGGTAGTGATCCTCCTATTTCAGCCTCCCCAGCACTGGGGTTACAGGTGTGTACCACCACACCTCAGTGTAATGGCCTGCGTGTCGTATCTGGGGTTCCAGGCCTGTATGGTGTGTGGTACAGGGGATTGAACCTAGGTCCTTGCACTTGCCAGGCGGGTGCTTAGACCACTGAGCTGTCTCTTCAGAGCCACCATTGTCTCCTTTTGTATATGCAGTTTTATAATATAAAAAAAAAATTTCTAAAATGTTTGTCAAGAGTTGGGAAAGAGAAGTAGATATCTCACTCCATGAGATAACTTATTTTAATATCCCCATCAGTGAAAGCAACATCCTTATAAAGACTATCTCCCAGCAATCTGATATAAAAATGCACACATGTCATGAAAAACAATTGCTGTTCAGTTAAACCCTTCATTCAGGTGCAGTAATGCAGGAGCTTCACTTAGGTAATTACATGACTTTGGATAAAGTCCTTAAGTACAATTTATGGACTTTGAAGAAACGATGAAATCAGAATCAGAGAGTTATTTATACCGATATATTTTTGAATGTCCTATTTTTCTCTCATGCATAAAGTTGGAAAAGCTTGGGACAGTTTTTAACTCAGGGGTCCAGGGTGAAACCCTGGTGCCTTAGCTTTTCTTCTACTTTGCACCATCAAGTTGCCTCTCAAGTTCCAGGATAGCACTACAAAGATAGGAATCTAGCCAGAATAACAGAGATTGCATCTTTTCAAATAGTTAAATCTTATTTAAGCCCTGTGCAGAGTTTATATTTATGAAAAGCAAACTTTACAGGAGGGGCATTCTGTAACAAATGCATAGTGCTGACCAGATAGTTCATCGGATTAAAGCACCTGTTTAGGCAGATGCAATGGCCAGGGGTTTGAGACAGTGATTGAGACCAGGCGTGGTGGCGCAAGGGCATGGAGAATCACTATGAGTCGGAACTACACAGTGACACTTGTAGATCCTGTAGACCCTGTACTAAATACATTAAAAAAAAAAAAACCTGCGGTGAAAAAATAGACTTGTTGAAAATTTCCTGAATCTTAAGCAAGGAAAATTAGAGAACTAAAAAGGGTCTGAAACAGATCTAATCCAAATCCTTAGTCATTGCAAAAGAAACTGATGTACTAAGAAACTTATTGTACGAAGCTATGTAGGTAGTAAAAGCATACGACCTCAAAACATTTCTACAAAATTATAGATTTGATCAGGCATATCCCCTATTCATATAGCTTGATTTATTCTCTTCAAATACTCAAACTTAGAGCTAGGGATGTAACTCAGTAGTAGAGCGCTTCCTTAGCCTGTGCAAAGCTCTGGGTTCAAGCTCAATGGCAAGAAAAGACAGCTTTATAAAAACCCCTCTAAGATAAGGATGCTTTATCCAAATACATATATGGTAGAATTAAAATTGGACTGGCATGAATTTTATTGTAAGACAAGCTATTAATTAGTTAAGCTGACTTTCATATCTTCAGCTAAAATAAAACATAGAGCTGGAGAGATAGGTTGGTGGTCTAAGCACCTGCCTGCAAGTGCAAGAAGCAGGGTTTGATCCCTGTGTATCTCATGCCATGTCAGCACCGTGCCATGCCCACCATGGAAATCAGGCATGGTGGTGCATGCTTGTAATCCTAGGGCTGGGGAGACAGAGACAGGAGGATTACTGAGAATCCAACCTGCATAGCAAGACCATGTACCAAATAAATAATTTAAAAAAAAAAAAAAAGCTGATATGGTCAAAAAGCCCTTTTCCAAATCCAAAGTTTGAAATTAAAAGACAGTTGGTCTAAAATGAGAAATTTAAAATCAGATGCCAGCAGTCCTAGTTCTTTTCACCATGACCAAGGCTGTCTTATCACATGGTAAGAAGTCTTTTAAGGGAGACATCATATTTTCTCTTTCTTTCTTTCTTTCTTTCTTTCTTTCTTTCTTTCTTTCTTTCTTTCTTTCTTTCTTTCTTTCTTTCTTTCTTCTTTATTTTTTATAAACAGAGTCTCACTATGCAATTCAGGCTGGCCTTGAGCTCACTTTGTAGTTCAACCTGGTCTCGAACTCACAACACTCTTCCTACCTCAACCTCCCAAGGGCTGGTATTACAGTTATGTGCCACCAAGGCTGGCTTACACCATCTTTTCAAAACATGTCTTCTAAAAAACTTTAACTTTGTTAGTGCATGTTTATAGTACATGGGATTAGCCTTCAGGCACAGCTACATTACACCTCTCTCTCTCTCTCTCTCTCTCTCTCTCTCTCTCTCTCTCTCTCTCTTCTTCCCCCCATAGAGTCTCACTACATAGCTCAGAATCATAGTGATCCTCCTCTTTTCAACCTCCCCAACTCTGGGATTACAGGCATGTGCCACCACACCAGGTCTCCATGGCCAGCTCAGAGCCCCCAGGGGCAGGGTGGAGAGGACCTGTGGTGCCTGGGATTGAACCATAGTCCCTGCACTTGCCTAAGCAGACATTTAGTCCACTGAGCTGTCTTGCCCGCCCACATCTCTCTTTTCATCTACTTCCCTGCCCCACCCTCCCCCCTCCCTCCACTTCTAAATCCTCTACCCTGCTCTCAGTAGTAGTAGAAGTAATTCATGTTTGTCCAGTACTAACACTCATTGTATGTGTCTGGTATGTGTGCATGATACATCCTGAAGCTTTATATTTCCCTCTTACTCTCCCCTCAATCACCTGGACCCCTTCCCATTTTCAAAAGATCTATCTTTCTGTATCCACCTACATATCCCTCATTTTTCTCCTATTTGTACTCTGTCTTACTCAAATGAGAAGTACCATACAGTATTGAAGTTTATGTAGCTCATTTATTTCACTTACCATTATATTTTCGAGGTGTGTTCATTTTCCTACAAATGGGAAGAATGCATTCTTCTTTATAGCCACAAGGCACTCTATAATGTATAGACACCACAATTTCTTCATTCATTCATCTGTCGATGCATGTATGGGCAGCATCTAGAATTTACCCATGCATGTGTTGCTGGAGCATGGTTCATCTCCATATTCGAAGGAAATAATTATTTTAAAATAAAGCATTAACATTCATCAATATTTTCAATTTTAAAATGTCTGGGTTAGGCAGATAGCACTGTCACTATAAACCACTAGTTTTCTCACGCAGTGAGAAAACTAGTACAGGCTAAGCGCTGTGTTGGGGAGGAGAAATAGGCACGCATGTGTAATGACCCCTACTTGCAAAGAACTCACGGTTAGCAAGGAAAATAGACATGTTAATTAATTAATGTAATGTGTATTAAAAGAAAAAGATGCACATAGTACCTTAAGAGCAGAGAGAAGATTTGAAAACAGGGGCCGGCCAGATAGCTCAACGGACTAAAGCACCTTGTTAGGCAGAGCACAGGGGCCAGGGGCCATCCCCTGCTTGAGATGCTGGCCCCGCCCCTAGAGCCCCTCCTCCAGGGGGCGCTGAAACAGTGACTGAGTCTGGGCATAGTGGTGCGTCCCTGTAGACCTTGCAGACCCTGTACCAAATACATTTTCTTTAAAAAAGGGAAAACATCTCCTCAGGATATGACACCTATGTTGAGGCTTAGAGAATGAAGAGCGCAAGATAAATGAAAAACAGTGTCCCAAACTGAAGAAATTGCACGTTGAGAAGGCATGCGGCAATTTCATCAGAAACGTAACTAGATTCTGTAGTCTAAAGAAGCTGTTGGTAGACTCGAAGCAGAGGAACGAATTAAACAAATTCAGATTAAAATAAAAACTCTGGAGGTTTATGGAAGATTAAATGAAAGCATGTTTCCCAGTATCTCAGAAATTGAAATGATTTTAAGTGACATGTGGTCTGGGTATTTGGTAATGTGGATTCCTGCAGTGAAAGTGGTGGTTTTTGCATTATCCTTCAATCACTTTTATTATATAAAGGGAAAAGCATCTGCTCGGTGTAGGCACTGGCAGGCGCCCACTTAAATTTAAGTCTCTGGTCTGCTACTTATTAATGATCTTAACAGGTTATTTACTTATCTACCCTTGCCTCAGTTTCTATGACGGTAAAGGAGAGCTTGCAAAAACAGTATCTTCTTCATAAAGTGTTTTCAAAGATAACAGACCTAGCGCCTGATGCCCTCTCGCAAACAGCACTTAATGTGAGCTACTATTTTCAAGTCCTATTTTCTTTGTTTTACTCTCTATGTATGGCTAGTGAGTCCATCCATGTATGGTGGTAGCTTAAACTTAGCTTGTTAAATAGAATTAACTGACTTTTTAAAAACTTGACTTTAAAAAGGTAAAATATTTTCAATTAAGAATATTGGGAAAACTCAATTTCTTGAGCTGCCCCTGGCCGCTTGTTGTTCTGCTGCTGACCATTGGCCGCCCCTGGTACCAGCGCAGCAGTGGGCCTGGGCCCAAAGGACTCCTATGTGGGTGATGAGGCCCACAGCAAGTGCGGCATCCTTACTGAAGCACTCTCAGAGCACCTTTGATGATTTCATCTTAATTTCTCTTCCAGAACATGATAAGAATGGCATTGGACTCTGCTGGATATGCCACCTGTACCATATCAGATTCTCTCTGGCACTTACCGTCCACACCCTCAGTATCTGCCTCTGTCCATCACTTCCAGTCCTAGATGGAATGTCTCACCTTGTGCATGAGATCTGACATCCAAGTGGCTACTAGTGACCTGGAAGTGGTCGGGAGTTCATGTTCACAGCATAAAATGTGATCACTGGAAAACAGAGACAGGAGAAAGCCGGCAGACCCATCCTGCTTTCTTCTCTAAAGTTCCAGGTATTTCCCTCTGTACAATTTCCTTCCTCAAGAACAGGGCACCTAGGGGGCGACCTCCCAGGTAGCTGCTGGACTCATGTGCCATGCCTCATCCAGGCTCACCATGGAGCAAAAGTGTCATCCTGTGCACCCTCCCTCTTGCCCATGACTTTCATTTTCTCCTAACAACTTGAGTTTGCACTTCACAGGGGAAACATCAGTGTTTATCTCTTATTTTAGACTTTTCTAGGTGACGTAGGGGTGGAAAGGATACAGACATTCAAAGGAGATGGAGGAGGTAAGTGCCACTGTAACACCTCCTCCTTTTCCTCCACCTTTACAGGTACCTGGACCACCAAAAGCCAGTTCTTAAGGGGCCTATCTACATTACTGTTTCTGAGGTTCAGGGGATAATGATCAACTTGACAACTCATCCAGGATGTTCAGGACCATATTTCTAGACTCAGGGGCCCACTTTGCTTTCCTATAGGCTAACAATAAGGAAAGGACGTGGTTAACTGTTCCAGTAGAGAGAACAGCCAGGGTCTACCTGTCATGTTTGTAGACCTCTTCCTTAAAGATGGCACCTTCTGTAATTTTTGTCCTGAGCCCTGGCATGTGCCATGAGCTAACAAATGATGGCCCCAGACAGATGAATCAGGCCTGCTCTGTAAGCTCAAGGAACCATCTAGGTCTAAAAGCAGAAAGGTCTATCTAGGTATGGTGTCTCAGTTACTCTTCTCTCATTGCTGGCACAAATACCCAACACCCAAAATGAAGGAAGGAAATGCTTATTTGGCTCATGGTTACTGGAAGTTTAGTCCATATTCAGCTGGCTCCAAGGTGGAATGGCTCATAGCAGAAAGCAACCTTTCATGGTGGTAGCAAAGAACAAGAGAGCAAAGGGAGTAGCAGCAGCTCAGGCAGCTAGCTGCCCTCTCCCCCCTCCTTACATTGTAAAGCAGAGTACCTGACCAAGGGCAGGTGCAGCACCCACTCTCAAAATAAACAATCATAAACTCCAAAGGCACCCTATGACTTGGGGGGAGGGGACAAGATACAGATCATAACATATGGTATCCATACAGCAGAGGAGCCTCTAAAGATTAAGGTTAGAGAGGCTTTCTGTGGGAAAAAATCCTTGCGCTCAGTAAGAGGTAGCATCTAATAACCCTTTAAATGCTGGAATATAGTGAACATGTGAATGAATAAGGAAGAATATTCCAAGAAGAGAAAACACTGTTGAGTGCTCAGGAGAGTCAGCTGGCAAACTTCCATAATATGAATAGTGCCAAGGCTGAAGACACCCAGGTGAGGTGTACAAAGATACCCCAAAGGGCTGGAGAGATAGCTCAGTGGTCTAAGCACCTGCCTAGCAAATATCCCCGGTACCAAATGCCCCACTGCTCCAGAACTCTGGGCTCACTGTGCTGGCAACTGAAACTGGGTGTGGTGGTGCACGCCTTTATACCAGAGCTGGGGAGGCTGAGACAGGAGGATCACTATGGGTCTGAGCTGCATAGCAAGACCCTGTACCAGATAAATAAATAAATAAATACATAAATAAATAAATAAATAAATAAATAACCAGATATAAATAACCAGATAACTCAGCTGTCTGAAGAGGAAACCAACCAATCAAATGAAAAACTTTTCAAAGAGCTGCCTGAGTCAGGCTTGAAGGCTTCATGAGAGTTTGTGGTTCTCCTGATTGCAGGATATGCACCTTGATCATGTCCAGTGCTGAACCCTGAGGACTCTGAAGTGCATACAACATCCTGCCTCTGTTGTAGGGCAGAAAGGCTGAGGACTAAAATTCTGAATGTGCTCGGTGTGGCCAAGGAGTAGAGCCAGGCCTGCATCTCTGCAGGCTCAGACTGATGCTGAGCCCCTGGAGAAGGGCCCTGGCCTTGGTTGGGTCAGCCTCATGCACCACCCACACCTCATCCTGCTGGCCTCCATGCTGCTGGCGGGCGCAACACACCTGCGGTGAGTATCTATGTCCCCTTTGTCCAAACTCAAAATAGGTAGAAGGAGCTAATCTTTACTCTACCTCATCAGTGCCTCCTCATCAGATGTTGCAGTCTCAAGTGCTGAAAATCTCTCATTCCCTTCTGGGTATAGGTCCCTCTCCATCTTGGATTCAGTAGGTCACAGCAGGTCTCTGTCCTGTGTCCCATCTTGCTCATACACAGCCTTCCAGGGTAGACCAGCAGGCCAGATTGCCTGTTGGGATGTACAGTGATAGGTCTGATTGGTGATTCATCACATCGTCAGAGCCCTGGAGGTGGTGAGGAACAAGAGAAGATGAGGTATGTGGCACGTGCAAGGCAGCAGCCTCTAAGACTCCTGCCTTTGGCGACGCCACAGTCCATTGGACAAGATACGCTATCAGGAATAGTTTGTGTTGCTGTAAGTAACAGATGAAGAGCTGATAAATGTTACTAATTTTGCATTTTTGTGACATCTATACATAAAAAAAATGTTTTCTATGTATTTGATATAGATACTAATAAAATAAACGTTTCTCCTCTAAGCCACCTGAGGAAAACGATTTACTATTACATTAAAAATCTTTGAGCTCCCTTTTCTTGTTCCCAGCAGTAACCAGGGTTGTATCTTGAATTTTGATTAATCTTGCTTTTACAGGACTGGGTGTACAGTTGCCTGCCTGGCAAATGTGATGTGCTGAGTTCAATTTCTAGTAGCCTTCCCCCAAATTTTGCCTTGCTACTTACAATTTTTATTATATACTGTTACATATGTAACATTTTATGTATGTGTACATATACTAATATACATATACATTCCAAAACAATGCAATAGTTCTGTTTGTATGGTCTTGACTTTATTATATCTAACCTAGCTGGGGCTCGCTGACTTTAATGTGAAATTTTAGTCTTAATAAAATTTTGGAAAAAATTTTAATTAATAATTTTAATTAATACCCAAAATATATCTTCACATTTCCACTTTACACTGTGAACAATGCACTACAATATTTCACGAAAGCATATCTCACTACAGTTTTTAATATAATTAAATTCAAGTGACATCAGCCCTTATGTCCTTGAAAAAGTTTTCAAGTCAGCTAGCAGACCTCACTGTCAATGGAATTAAGTGGAATCAGAAGGTTTAAGAGAATAAATGTCTTCAACTGACCTTTGTGTATACCATTTACAGAGCATTATTGAGCTAGAGGAGCACTTCCCTTAACAAAACTTTTCTCTTAAAAATGCTTATTGAATGCTTAGAGGAACTCTGAAAAATTATTTGGAAAATGCATATACAGATTTTAAAATGTTGCAGAAGCACACTGAATTTCTTGGCTTTTCCAAATTTGTAATCCTCTTGGCTTTTAAATGCTGCTATTTAAAAATAGTCTCCTGAAAACAGAGCTTTCTTTTCTGCCATGTTCCCCCAACAGTCCTTATTGATCCATTCATGAATGTTCTGGATGGTCATCAGTGAACAACATGGACAATCGTTATATCATCAAATAAGCCTCTTATTGACTTTTTCTATTAAATAAGAAATATTTCTCAATACATACAAATATGTTCAGTATTCATGACCACATGTGTTTGACTTGTGAGTTTATCTAATGAAGAATTCTAGTGAAATATTACTCGAATATATAGTATAATTAGACTTTACACATGAAGGATAAAAATCTCGTTTGTTTTCTTGTCTAAACAATATTATTACAAACTTTTATTCTCAGTTTGTAATAAGAGAACTAAGAGAAAATAGCTATCTATTCTAACTCTCTTATCTCTTACATGTTTGTTTTGATTTTTGACATAATAACTCCTGATTAAAGACCCTGCTTAGGCAGGCACAGGAACCAGGTTCGATCCCTGGCATCCCATGCCAGCTCCACCCCTGGGGTGTGCTGAGATAGTGAATGAGACTAGGCATGGTGGATGAGTCCGATCTGTGTAGTGAAACCCTGTAGACCCTGCACCAAATACATTTTAAAAAAAGAAAAGAAAAAGACAAGATAGTAACTCCCTATGTGTCCCAGGTGGGGCTTGAACTCACGATCCTCCTGCCTTGATGCTGGGATTACAGGCCCATACCACCATACCTGGCCCTTTCTCACAATCTTAGTACTGTTGCTTCAGGGGGAAAAAAATCTAGCCTAAGGATGTAATCCTGTGTCTTGGTTACTTTTCTCTTGTTGCTGACACAAAATTCCAGATATCTAAAATTAAAGAAGAGGTTTATTTAGCTTACAGTTTGTAGCTCACATTATTTTTTTCAGTCCACCATCAGCTGGCTCCAAGGCAGGGTGGCATTGGCACAGGGCAACACTTTAAAGTGGCAGAAGGCAGCAAAAGCAGCTAGAGCAAAAGAGAGGAGAGCAAGCCTCTTTCCCCCCTCATATTCTATGTGAGCTGCCTGCCCCAGCCTGGGTGCAGCACCCCCACCATCTCCTTGCCCTCCTCTTTCACAGGCTCAGAATGTTTACAAAATGGGAACCCTGGCCCCCCACTGAATCTCTTAGTTAGACTTCGCAGCTTCTCAATGTAACCCAGTGAACACATCCAAGAGCAGTAAGAGCATGTCCTCTCCACCCTGGGATATAGAACCACTGAATTACTTAAGCTTCTAGACTTCTCAAGGTGACACTATGTATCAACTGTAACTTGTGGGCATGGGGGAAATTGTGGGCAAAGCATTACAGCTGCCTTTTCTTTTCATGGTGAGTTCATAATCGAAAGTTAGAGAAAGCTGGTTTACGACGATGAGAGATTAAAAAAATAACTAAACAATGACAGAAGAATATTCAAGTAATATAGGCATAGTCACGAGTGGTTTACTGGCAGATCCACTCTGGGAAGTGCAGCCTTAGGGCTGTTCGCCACTGAACACCATAGAGTACATTCACAAAAATTAAGAAGGCTATGACATCTCCAGGTAATACAGTCATGGGAGACCACCATTGCACAGTGTCTCTTTATCAGTGCTCTGACATGAAAATAACATTTTATTCTCCTGGTGGATTACTGTGACTGTGACCCAAGTTCTTTTCTTTGCAGCTAACCCCCTAATTATTAAAGTCTACTCTTTCACTACTGCTTTTTTTTTTTAATTTTCATTTCTACTCTCCAGCTTTCCAAGATTGAACGCAGCACCCAGGCACCCAGTCGGAGAGTCAGAGAGAAGCCAGACCCGGTATTTCCTAAAATATATGTAGGCTGCTTGCTACATCCCTGCCTGCTGATAAGTAGTGAGCAAATCAAATGGAGATTATATATATATATATATATATATATATATATATATATATATATATATATATATATATTTGTGTGTGTGTGTGTGTGTGTGTATTTAGTACAGGATCTACAGGGTCTCACTACACAGATCAGACTCATAGTGGTCCACCTGTTTTCAGTCTCCCAAGCACTGGGATTTTAGGTATGTGCCACTACACTCAGTCTCAACCACCGTCTCAGCACACTGCATGTGGCTCACCTCACAGGGTATGCTGGGGATCAAACCCTGGCTGCTGTGCTCTGCTTACACAGCCACTTTAGTCCACTGAGCTATCTGGCCAGCCCTTCAGATGGAGCCTTTTGGTTCTCATTTCTTCTGAGAGGCTGGTCTACAAGCATGGGGTCAACTTCAAGAAGTGAGGTTTTGTTTAATACTTTCTCCTTTCATTCCTGTGCTTAAATTACTTTCTTGTAAACCCTGCTTGTTACCTAAATGTCCTACCATTTTTGTTATCTAATTAACTTTCTTATCAGAATTCTAATAGAAAATAGCAAGAAATATAATAATGATATGCTATCCTGCCCCCTCCAAACAGAGTTTCTTTCATGCTTTATCTCCTGGTAGTGTTCTGGCTTGTTTAATTAAAATATCAGAAATTATTAGACTCAAATTATTTCTTGATCTACTGCTCAAATTCTCCTGAAAAAAAAAATTGCTTCTCTGTCTCAATTCTTAAACGTTTATCAGTGCAAAGCAGATGAGTTTCCACACGTATGCAACTGGATTCTTGTAATTCAATATAACTTTGGAGGAAGAGCCTAATTTACTCTCTAAGTAATTAAACAAACAAATCAGATTTGGCTACATTAATTTCCAAATACATGCCTGTCTTGTACTTCTGCATCATCAGAATGAACATCAATGTGCAAAAAACCCTCAGAAATTTCAACGGGGAGATGTGAAATTCAAAGCACCCATCTCACTTATTTTCTCATTAGAGGAATGCAAATAAATCACCAAGACCAAACTATTAATGAAAGTTGCATTCAAGGAAGGCGATCATGACTGATGTCGACTTTACAATAACTGCTGAGAAGATAGCCTTGCAGCCCAGCGTTGAGAAGGAGAGAGCAGTAAAACACAGGGGCTATTTTTTGTGGCCATATTCTAAGACAAAACTTCAGGTTGGGATCTGCTTGCTGCTGGTGGAGCTGTGTGAGAGATTCGCTTTCTTTGGAGTTGTCTGCAACACGATTCCCTTTTGCACTGTGAAGCTTGGCTATAGGAATTACCAAGCAGTCATTGTGAATTTGTGTTTTATTGGAACTTCCATCCTTAGCCCTGTGTTGGTGGGACAGTTTGCTGATGGCTACCTAGGAAGAAGCAAGCTGCTGTGTGTTGGCTTATTTCTGCACTTCCTGGGTGAGTTGCCCACTGACTGGATTGTTTTGTAATTTGATTGAACAGATTTCGGTTAGAATTTTTAGTTTAAGTTATCCCCATGCCTATTCTTAGAGTAACATGGTATAGATAAAGTCAGAATATTATTCTATTCCATATATTACCTAGGATGCTAGCATGTTTGTACATGTGTGTTAGGGGACACTCCCACATCTACAGCATTGCATGTGGTATGTTACAGAGACTATTCCTTGCTATCTACCTTGTAGGCTCGTTAGAATGCCCTGGTTTTGTCTCCAAACCAACTTTATGACAAATTCTATGTGAAGCATGAAACTCACTTGCTTCCCGATTAAGATAGATTTTCTTCTTCCGGATTGTTAAAGTTCATGTAGAATAGGCAGTATTTTTTTATTACACTGTGATCTTTTAATTACTCATATGGCAATTAAGGTTCCATATGAAAACATGACTTCTATATTTTTAGACTACGGTTGTGTGTTTTTTAAACAATTAGTGAATTCAGACTCCATATCACTTTTTACAAAGAAAAGAATAAATATATCTGAAAAGTCAGAAGTAAAGCTATTGTAAGAAATGTTGAAGAAAAATCAAGATAATTTGATACAGTACAGGGAGGAAGTTGAATTAGTAGTCTAAAATTTGAAGCTGAAACATTGAAGTTTTCCATCATAGATAAGAAACCCCTGAATATGCATGATAGCATAAAATCTGTAAGATGGTTTTGTCTACAAATAGAATGAAAGGGACAGGGAGATAGCTCAGTAGAATAAGTGCTTGCCTGTTAGCAAATGGTCCTGAGTTCAATCCCCAGTACCGCAAAAAAAAAAAAAAAAAAAAAAAAAAAAAAAAAAAAAAAAAAAAAAAAAAAAAAAAAAAAAAAAAAGTGAATACTTTACAAGTAGAATGAAAAAACACTGTGAGAGGCTAAATAGAGACTAGAAAAGCCTTCTCTAAGCAGTAGAGAAGTACCAACTCAGAAGTGAACATGCAAAAACGTAAAAGCTTGGCACATGAATAAAATCATAAATGCAATAGAAGAGCCAAAGTTACCTCCAGGGTTCTGCGCAGAGGATCTTGGGAAGTGGTATGCTGTTCACCATTGGTGAGAAATGGAACAGAAGTGGATGCTGGCTGGGAGGCGGGTGAGGGGGAGGTGTGGGCAGATCCGCGGTGCTCTGCACAGCACGAGATTTCAGGAAGTGGCAAATTAGGAAATTGGTAAACCTGGGCTTCTAAATTTCACCTCGTGTGTTTCTAAAATTAAAACTAAACTGCTGACTTGAGTGTGGTGGTGCACGTCTGTCACCTCAGCAGTCAGGGAGTCTGAAGCACGAGGATCACTGAGTGTTCAAGGCCAGCCCGAGCTACATAGTGAGACTAAAAGAAAAAAAAAAAAAAAAAAACTGAGTTGCTGCGTTGAAAATATTCATTCAACATTCAGCAAGTATTTCTCTTTTTTATACTAGTGCATATTCACAGTACATAGTATTTACATTCCTCGGGTGGAATCAGCACCTGCTCGCAACACGTCTTAATTCCTTTTTTCCATTCCCCTTCTCTCCCACCTCCTCCTCCACCTCTTGATCCCTTGTTATTTGAAGAAGCTCTGTCTCCCTACTTCTTATTAACTATGCTGTATTTTGCTCGTCATTTATTGATTTAACTGAGCCAGGCACTGTTTCAGGGTCTCAGTATGCTGCCATAGCTGGTGCCTGCTGAATTTGGCTTTCAGTTGACAAGAGAGAGAAAACAAACGAGTAAATAAGTATTATGTCAGATGGTAATGAGCATCATGATGAAACTAGAGCTGGGGGAGGGGCTAGAATGGGATGGGCTGTGACTAACTTGCTGCTTCCTACCGGGATGCTTTCTGATAAGCACACACATAAACAAAGACCGAAATAACTTATTCTCCTTGACTTAGTAATCGGCCACACGAGTAGTATTAGCTAATTTCTTATTTAACATCATAATTCCTATCAGTCTACAGTCTAAGGTAAATCACCAGCCCCAGGCAAAAATCATCACTTCAGAACTTGGCAAAACAGGCCCGGGATGTAGCTCAATGGCATAAGCACTTGCCCAGCAAAAGCAAGGTCTTGAGTTCAATTCCTAGTGAAAAAAAAAAAAAGAATGATATTAATTTGGCAAAACAGAAACTAAAGTCAACTTCATATCCATTCATTTCAATACCAGTTACTTTCTTAGATCCCACTCACAGCTGCCATCAGATTCTAACTTGCCATCAAGTATCAGAGGCTCTATCTGAAATGTGTCTACTACCAGAATTAGTAAAAACCTACAGCAAAAACACAACCTTCTTCTTCCGGATCACAGGCTACTTTCTGGGCTGTTAGATTGCCTGTGGTGCACATATTATTCTACAAACAACACAGACTTTCTGCAAAAAGAAATCTATGTATTGGTCCTATTATCTAAAACATAAAATTCTAGGGGCAGTGACATGGCTTAGTGGACTAAGGGCCTGCTTAGGCAAGCACAGGGACCAGGGCTCGATCTCTGGCATCACATGCCACATTGGCCCTGCAACCAGACAGGCTGAGCTGGCCACTGACTGTAACCCCAGTGCTGGGGAGGCTGAAAACAGGAGGATTACTACAAGTTAGAGCCGGTGGTAAGATCCTGTACCAAATACATAAAAAAATAATAAAGTATAAAACTCGAATTTATTGATTTCATATGCAAGAGCCTTTAAATCCTCACTATATTTCCTTCTCCAGACTCCTCAGTATGTAGCTCGACCATGTTAAACTTCTCCTTGACTACTATCCTCCTTTTCTAATCTTAAACATGCTCTCTCTGCCTAACATTGTCACCTTCCCATGTCTTTTCAACCCATATCCAAGAGCAGAAGTCCTGCTGTCCTTTCAAGACTGTATAGAGTTCGCTACTAGCTGTTCTGTGTATCACACTATAATCATACTTATATGATCACATTTACTATTTTAACATAAATGTCTGCTGTGACCAACTTCTGTGATAGATTCATTGCTCCCAGAGAAGGTGAACCAGGGGTCCCTCGTACAACGGTGGATGTGACACAACAGGATGCCTTATAGACAGCTGCCTAATACCGGCATGCTGATGATGTGGGACACAAGCATAAATCAGGGAAGAGGCCTTTTATCATACATGTCATAGCTTTGTGTTTTTATTATTACATCAACTTTACCACAGAAGTAAAGTTTAGATCTAACAAATTCAACGTGTTATGACATTTCCTCAAAAGAAGGGAGTAAAGTGCCTGCCCAAATTATGCAGAGGTATCACACACACTAACAGTGTTGTGTCCCTTAATGGTTGCTGCATCTGTTAGCTTCTCTGACAATTCTATTTGCATAACCCTTTACCTAGGCAGGTTTCCAGTCCCACTTCCGGGCTGAGGAGGAAAGAAGAATGGTTGATTCCACATTTGCTGGTCCGACTTTGATGTAAATCTGTTGCTGGAAAATAACTGAGCATATATATTTCTCATATTGCCAAAGCTACTGCAGGGGGGGAGATAATAGACCTCATCTCTATCTAGAAGAAACTTATAGTCTGTTTGAGAAGACTAACCACATAAAACAACACTATTAAGAATTCTTACCAAAGGATAGTAGTGTCAAGGTGATAAATTGAAGGACAAAACCAACATAGAGAAGACTTTCTTACTAATCAAATTGGCAAACCAAAAAAAATTGATAACCTGATGAAAGCCATCTCATACACTCATAGTAGAAGATTAAATTGCTACATTTTTAAGGAGTATCCATCAGTGGCAGTAGAAAGACATAAAGCTATGAATATCTTCAACTAAGAGCTTAGGCTAAGGAAATAATCAAAGATGTGCACACAAATTAATGTGTAAGAATATTTTTTGCAATCTTCATTTACAGTAAATGAAGTAGGAGCTTACAACAAATAATAAAATCTAGCATCATCATTAGCAATCATGTTAAAGAATATAAAGGAAATACTAAATTTTTTTCAAATCAGTTGGCCATGTTGAAAAAACTAACAGAGTAATCTCACTGCTATTTAAATAAAATCTATTTGTAATTATACTTAATGGTAAAGTTTATCTCTGGGTTGTGAGAATATGGACAGTTATTATTTTGTATGATCTTCTGTATTTTTAAATTTTTCAGAACTAAGAATTATTACCTTCATAATAGTTGGGGGAAATGCTATTTCACAATTTTTTGATGATTTGACCTCAGGGAGGTAGAAAGGCCAAGAAAAAGGAGATTATACCTGAGATGCTCTATCACACTAGATGACTCACTTAACCTCACTGAATATTTGTTCATTTTGTGGACAAATTAGAATAATAAAGTCTATCCTCTGACATGAGAAAGCTTTTTCCCAGAGGAAACAATGGAGTATGTGAAGGTGTTTTGCAAATCATAGTGACTTAGAAAGTTACATGAGCTTGTACTATTAGTTTTTATCAGACAAGCAAAGTCTTTGGATGCGGTTTCTGGCCACAGGGTGCGAGGACATTCAACCATCCCTTGTTACATTATGTCCTTTCTTCCAACTGGTGCTGTGCAATGCACGTCATACCCTTCTCCCCAGCCTTCTCACCTCTGAGTCATGAGGAAGGCTCCATCTGGTTGTGTGAGGAATGAGCTAAAGAAAGGAACTGAAGGAGAAAGAAAAGTAAAAATAGAAAAAATTAGTTGTTTTTCTTCAAAACTTTAATAACGTTCTGCAATATTTGAGATCATCGTGTTTTCTATCTACTAAAAACAAATAACAGTGCGAACAGTGGCTTTCTCTTCCAGGCTAAGTTTGGAGATAATAGATATATCTTAAGAGTTTTATATGATGCATTTGTTCATTGTTTCAGTGTTGTTAAAATTAATGTAATTTGCTTACACATTCTGAGAGAAAAGATAGTTCAAGCTTTGAGCAAGAGAAGGGGACCCAAGAATTCTGGATTCATACCTTTCTACAGAAGGGGTTTGTCACAGTGCTGCTTCTTAAGGGCCTGCATTTCTAGATTTCTAGGACTGCAGTCCTTTCCACTGGGCCATCTCTCTTTGGACCATGGTAAGTGTTTGAGTTGTGGCTTCAGAGATGGATAACTTTTGAAATTTAAGTAAAGAGACTACATGGAAAGGTAATTTTCATGTGTAATATAAGATGGTGTTCTATAGGTATGTTATAGGCTTACTTTAACCCATTTGACTTAATGCTCCAACATAACTATAATTTAATAGTAATAGTATGGCAAATTATGATGAATACTTTTACTTGTATGTTTAAAAAAATCGTATGTTCACATGCTTATTCTGGATATCAGAATTTAAGCAATTATTAAAATGTATTAATGTTTTCTTAATATACTGATTACAAAGAAAAAAGAAAATATATGATGAAAAAATCCACACTCAGCAAAGCCAGACTATTCCCACAATTGCAATGATTAATGCAGATGCTTTAATATGACAATAACATGGCAATGCTACCATCAAAGGAAAGCCTTTATGATGCAAGTTGGTGATTCCATGGGTCCATGCTGGAAGTATTCTTTTCTTTGTACCTTCAGGCACTGCCTTGTTGTCCACAGTTGCTTTTCCTGTGGAAGATCTCTACCTTGGCACTCACCATGTGATAAACTACATACCCACAAAGGAGCAGAACAGGCTGTTTTTTGTGGCGCTGCTGGCCATCTGCCTGGGCACAGGAGGAATCAGAGCCATTGTTTGTCCACTGGGTGCTTATGGCCTTCAGGAATGTGAATCAGAGAAGCAAATGTCTTTTTTTAACTGGTAGGTGATGCTGATTCCGAAAGCATTAAGCCCTGATTAACTATGACACTTCTTGCCATTTGGTTTTTCTCACTGGTTTCTGGTTGATTTTGATAGCAGTCATGGTCTCTGTTGTCGGGTGGGATGGATACGCAATGACATGATGGCGATTCAATCAGTGGTTATGGGACCTGGCAGGGCAGATACGGACCAGTGCAGCTTCTCAGGGTCTTCCTGAGGCACACTGATGAATTTACCCAAGTAAAAAGGTAGAAAATGATCTGTTATGTTGTATAGAAAGTGTGTTTGGAACCCAATAGTCCTGCATGGAAGTCTCAACTCTACTTAACACAATCTGAATGCCCTTAACTGAGTCATTTATTCTTTACTTACATTTGTTTATTCTGAAAGGTTTAGCAGAAACAATAAATATATACTGTTGGCAAAGAACTTGGCACATGGATGATCAAAAATGGTTGCTATCCTTTCTCTCAATTCAATGAATGGAAGGATTTCTTCTAATGGTATTTGTGGATAGGATATCACGTCTGCATTTTGTACTATGAAGAACCACTACGAAGACAACAATATGCATTGTATTAATTATTGAAACTGTCCTACTAATCGGTTTTGAAATGTCTGATTGCTATTTGGTTCTCACTGGAATTATTTTTAAAAGTGGCAGTTATTACTATTAGTTATGTCTCTATCACAGTAAAATAGTTGAGGAGGGTATTACAGTCAATGTGAAGTATTTGCCGATGCAAACAAGGCATGAGAAACTTGGAACAGTATTTTACAGTTCGTTGGGCACCAGCCAACACCTCTGTTTTTCACTCGTTTTCCCTCTAACACCTAAAATAATTTTTTTTCATGAAAACCAAACTTTCTTTCTGAATCATTGTCTCTTCACATGATTTCTTGCAATTCATCAGTTTATATATTTTTAAAGTAATGAATTTGTACTTAGTAATAGCACTTCAAGAAAGAAATGAGATTTAATTCTGAAAAAAAAAAGAAGTTCAGAATTTAGTACAGAGTTTCTCTTTGGCTTTTGTGATACATCAGTGTCAAGTAGACGTAAGGTGCTGCCACAGTTTGGATCAGAACGTTTTCCAAAAGCCGATGTGGTGAAGCTTGTCTCCTGTCTGTACCCCAGTGGGGAGGCAGTGGAACCTAGAGGGAAGAAGTTCGGTCATTGGGGGTGGGGTCTACAAGGACATACAGGATCCCTAGCCTCTTCCCCGCAATCTGTGTTCTTCTCAGCCACCAGCAGGTGAGCATCTTTGCTCCCTCTCTTGTTCCCCACCATAATATGTTTTGCTACAAACCCCAAAACATGAGCCAATTGGCTATGAGCTGAAAGCTCTGCAAACACAAAGTAAAATAGAACTTTCATCTCTCACAGTGATTGTCTCAGCTATTTTGTCTCAGATATGAGAAGCTGACAGACACAATGCATTAAGACTTTTCTTCCCTTTATTTTTGTGAAATGGGTTGCTGGTATCTTTTCCTGTCTTTTCATTAGTGTTATCAATGGATAAAAGCAGCAACAATCAAAATATTTAAAGAAAATTCCTTTTAATAGTATTAAATGAAGAAATATTTTTAGTAAATCTTTAGGTACATGTAGCTACCCAAGTTCTCTCTCTCTCTCTCTCTCTCTCTCTCTCTCTCTCTCTCTCTCTCTCTCTCTCTCTCTCTCTCCCCCTTCCTCCCTCCCTGCCTCTCTATTTCATTATATTAAAATTATAAATCAGTCAATCCTATTTTGGATTAAGTCCTAAAGTCAAAGAACAATGCAGTTTACCAAGGGTGAAAAGGACTCTTACTTCCTTATAGCAAATTCTGCCTCCTTGACCTGCCCAAAGGAGAAAGAAAAATCCTTTTTTATTCTATTCAGAGGTTTTAATCCTTAATTAGCAACATCATTTTGATTAAATAAGACTCTGGAGGATTAAGACCGGAGAGCAATCTGTTGTTCTGAAAGATAGCTCTGGAGAATTTATTGTACTGTGGTCTTAGTCATTCAGAGTTGTGTTTAATCAAAGTGACATTTCTCAGTGTTGATTACAAAGGAGACATTATATGAATGAAATATTTCCTTTGGGAAGCAGAGGGGACTCCCAGTGGGTTTGTGCTTCAGGGCTTTGGGAAGGAGGATGGAGAATGGGGTGAAAATGAATGTCTGCAGCTTGCAGTGTATCTAAAACCTAAAGTTAAAGCATCTCAAAATGCATAGGAGAATCACTGTGTTATTCTTTAACAAGGGAAGAGACTGTTTGGACAGCAAGCTCCTTGAAGACTGAATCTATCAGGAGTTGTTGTAGCCTTTTTTCCCTTCCTTCATTTTAAATATTAGGCAAAAGGAAAATTATTATGAATAGCAGTTTAATTGAAGCTTGTAAAAATGTATGCTAAATCTGTTCCAGAACACAGTGCTGGGGAAGGCAGCAAGATGGATAGAGATCCAGTGGGCAGCCAGAAAGGGTCACTTAGGAGTTTCACGCCTCTGGAAAGTTTCTTAACATCTCAAAGCCCCCAGTTCCTCAAGCACAAAATCGTAATACTGCATGGGGCTGTCTGTTGCTCATACACAAAGTAGCATAATGCATCATAGGCGTTCAAATTATAATAGCAATTATTATTGTTAAATGATAAACAGGTCATCCGCTAAAATCATTATCTTAATGTTGAGACAGAGGAAATCTATTTAATGGCAAGCTGTCTTTAAAATGGGCTGTCCATTAACTCATAATCTAGGTCTCCATGTCAAAAATGCCCCAGAAATGACAAGCTTACGAAACATGATTTTTCAGTTATCGCTCCTTTACAAGACAACATACCATGCAAGTATATAACCACTGCAGGATGTGTGCACTCCTATTTTCAGCACAGATGTCAGATGCTCATAGCTGTGAGACCCTTAATGAGATGTGTCATTGCATCTATACCTCCTAAAGTTTCCTCATGATCGCATGGAGGAGTACAGACTGCAAGTTCCAGGCATACAAAGCACCACCTCAGCATTAGGCTGTGAAATATAGGTGAGAAAACCACTCCTAGCCAACATTGCCATCTGGTACTGAATCTTCTTCTACAGTGTTGTTCATTGAAAGAATCAAGCTAAACTCCCTGGAACTGAGGAGATAATAATCTTCCAACGTCCTTGTGTCATTATCCAGATCAAAGCCTGGTTCTTTCAACATTTTCCAAAATCTTAGGTGTGTAATTATAAGGCTCCACACTGAAGATGTCTAGGTAAATACACCTGTGCAGATTCTTTTCTGGAAGCAAAAAGATACATACATAGGTACATAACTAAATCTGCTCATGTCTGTCATTTAAATTCTACCACAATTAACCTCAAACCTTGTTTTGCATATCTTTACTTACTTTACCTGATACTGTACATCCTATCTGCATATCACAGTCTATTCCTACAGGGTTACGACAATGAATTATACATGATTAAAGGCCCAAATGAGATGTTGGTGGCATTTTTTTTTAATGGCAAAAGCAGAACCAATTCCATCCCAGAAATATTGAATATCTGATACTCAAATTGACCCTATATGATATCTACGCTACAGTGAAATATTCTGCTTTTATATTGACTAAGATCCAGTATCTTTTATTTTAGAGAAACATTTGGTAACAATGTCTATCATATACGGTATTTTTCAAGAAGCTGTTTTAATACTCACCAGAGGATTGTTTGAAAATAATGATTCTCAAGTGGCCATATGAAGCTACTGGAGAATTATTTAAAATACATACACACTTGCACTTGGGCAGGTGTTTTACTTTTCTCATTGTGGGACACAATATGCAGTTTGTATAAGTTTCAGTACATAATCGGCTGGCTCCAAAGCGGGGTGAATAGCTGGGGGCAATTGCAGAGGAGAAACACTTCAGGCTAGGCAGAAGACTGGAAATGCAAGCGAGAGACAAGTGACAAGCCTCTTTCTGGTGCCATGGAAGCCTCTTTCTGTTCTTTATATCTTATGTGGGCTCTTTAGGATAAGTAACACTCACATCCTTAATCCTAACAAATACCCCCCCTCCTAGTACTGCACCATGAACCAATCCTAGCATCACATACACTAGAAACAGCCACCTCTGAGAAAGCCCCACTTATGACGGTATGAGGCCTTGAGGGGCACCTAGATATTTGCCATAACAGTGGTCCATGGTCAGAAGTCGTGATTAAGTTACTTTGAGGTGGGACAAGGGGAATAGGAATTTCTTTTTAACTTAAAGCTAAGCATTTAAGGTTGAGAACCATTGCTTTAAAGTGATATTGCTTGCTTTTAATAATCCTCTGAAAGCCTTGTTAAAATATTTCCAATTCCCACAGCAAACCTTCTGAACCAGAATTTCCTAGGACATTTCTAGTAAGTATTGAATGTACATATTTAGTAAGTCCATTCAGTTAGCTATCATAAATCATGATCGACTGGGTAGCTTATAAATAATAAGAATATATATTTTGGGGGGAGCTCGAGGCCAGCATGAAGTCTTCCAGGTACTTGTCATGCCAAGTTCTGGTGATATCCTCTTCTGACTGCAAATCACAGACTTCTTGCTGTGTCCTCACATGATGGATGGGCACTGGAGCTTTCTTGGATCTCTTCACAAAGGAATAATTCTTGTACTAAAAGCATTTTGTCTTCATGACCAAAGTCCCTATCTCCTAACACTAAGTGTAAGGAGCAGTAACAGTTCAAGACCTAACTTTTTGGAAGACAAAACATTCAGACCAGAACAAGTACTCCAAGTGAATGAGACGATCAAACAAGTTTGAAAACAATGTCATAGCCATAAGGAAAGAAGATTGCAAACTGGCTCCAGCGAAATGGAGTTAAATACAGATTAAACACATCTACTAGGTCACATTACTTTGGAAAGTTTTGGAGGTTCCTAGAAATTTTCATCACATGTAGGAATCTGAGAAATTTTGCATAATTCTTGAGAAACAAAGTATATATCTATTTACAGTCTTTGATAATAAAACTCACAATTGATAAGGTACATTTCAGCTAACTGGATAAAGGTGGCTTATGCCTATAAATAGCACTGAAAAAAGTCATTATGCCTACACTGGTCCCAGCCAAGTTTCATAAATGCTACTCCCTCACCCTAAGAACAGCAGGCACTTCCTCCTTTGACTATGCCAAACTTGAAAGAAATGCACTCAGAATTTCTCTCTAAACATATACAACTGTGGAAACTGAAGAATGCTGAAGAAATAAAAGGAAAGTCCTTATATTTCTTACTTCTGTTTTCCTTAAGCCCTATTTGATTTCTTTAATCTTCATTTGTGCATAAGTCAGGACTTATTGTCATCAGCAAGTTAGGTGATCAGCGAACTGTACATGTTCAAAGCTCTTACACGCAAGAAATGAAAAATTATAGGCGGAAATAACTATTAAAACTTGGGATGTTGGGGGGGGAATAACTATTAAAACTGGGGTGGTGCACAACTGTAATCCCAGCACACTGGAAGCTGAAGAAATAGAAGCTCAACTTCAAGGCAAGCCGAGACTGCTTAGTGAGACCCTGTCTAAAAATGAAAACTAAAAACAAGACTAGGATTGCAGCTCAGTGCTAAGGCCAGGGATTCAACCCTCTGCTACTATCAAAAAATAGGGTGTTGACAAAAGACGAGGAAGCAAGAAGAGAAGGAAATGAAAATGGGTGGAAAGAAGCCCTCAGTATTTCTCAATTAAAACAAACATATTTCAATGTTGCTGTCTACTCATCAAGATCAATGAGCTCTTATTACACTGACTTTTCTTTCACAGCTATGCTAGAGAAAATGTACAGATTAAAAAGCTGAACTCTAGAATTTCTATTTGCTCCTTGTTTCTCAAAATACACAGCTGTCAGAATCTGTGAGGTTCAACAGTGGCCCAGGCTGATGTTGAGAGAAGCAATGAACACACCTTGCACCCTGAAATTAGTGCCAAAGTGCTTCACCCCTCCTCTAAACAGTTCAGTTTTAACCCATTGAAGAGTCACAGGTCCTCTGAGAAATAATCTCTGTATTGTTCAACACAGGATAAAATACTCCACTCTGGAGTCTTGAAGATATACACTAATGCTACAAGGACCAGAAACTTTCAAAACATTTCTCTCCTCACCTTCATATGCTTTCATGTTAGTTACTTAAGATAAATCTGAAGCATGTCAAAATTGGTCACTCTAAGAATTGACTACTCAAGAGACTTTAAAATTATTACTCAAGTGGATGTTTAAAATATTTTCTAAAGGATTGCTGAGCTTTGCAACAATTTTTTTCTTATTTGTATTCAACACCATAGAATCATGAGGACAAAAAAAAAAAAAAATTAGCAACTGCGTATTCCCAGTTATTTGCAGTTCCCAGTCTGTATTTAAAAGTAGACTAAAGAAACCTATTTTCACCGTTGCTTTCAATTTTCTTTAATCACTGGTATTTGTTTTGCTTTAGTGCTTTGCTCTCTGACTTTCTGTGTGAGAGGTGCTTTATATATTCAATTTGCTAGTGAGCTATGAGATGAAAGGACCCTTAATGGCGAATTGGAAAACTGTAGATTTTTCTCCCTTTTATATTTTTTACAGACAATACACATAATTTTTGCTTTAATTTTCTATGGCTTGTTTTGTCCATGGATCAACAAAGACTTATATAAAACATACCTACATTTGATAGCTTTTTCAGAGAATTCACAATCAAATAAGTTGGAAACAACTGTTTAAAAATACATTTAGCATTTTATTTGAAATCTCTGAACAGAGATATTCAGCACTGTAATTCTTTGGTTTCTAACTATTTTCCCCAATATTTGAGTCTCAGACTAATTGTCATTTTCCTTGATCCTGTTTAGAGCAGTCCACTTTCTGTCACCATATGGTACATTGTAAGGCCACATATTGTCCTCTTGGATTTTCTCAACAGTGTTTAACATTAAGAAGACAGGGGTATAGCCTCCTCAAGATTTTTTTAATTAATTTTATTGAGAAACCAATAGCAATGAGATAATTTCAAGCCTAATTAGTAGGAGAGTTTCAATAATTAATACATTGCATATTGTTGTCTTCATGGTGGCTATTCACAGTATAAGATGCAAACATGATATTCTGTCCAAACACTATTAGTACAAATCTTTCCTTTCATGGAATTAAGAGACCACAGCTGTATATCTATCCCAACTATTTTGAATATACAGATGCAAAATGGTCCTTCATTTGTGTTCCTTTTTTTCTGTTTAGTTTTGTCACAGATGGGTATTCCATTGCCATTTAAATATTGTAGGTGTGTGAGTTCAGCAAAATAATCCAATATAGTCCAGTAGTCCATAATAGTAGTGAGTTATCTGTAGGACTGGCAATGTCAGAAGTTGTTGACTTGATGTTCCTCAAGATTGAAAATCCTATCACATTACTTTTACCTCCAGCTTCTTGGTTGCTACAGCTACAGTTGAAGTATACAGCATGAAAGAATGACCTGAGGCTCAGCCTGGGGACTCTATCCTGTTATCCTGGAAAATTCTAACTTTTTAACCTCACCTACATTGTGATAAATAAATTTGTGCTAGTGGATGACAGTAAATCAGTTGGCCCTGCCTGGCCATGCTTGACACCTTCTTACTTATAACTGTCAATTGTTGAGTTTTTAAATGTTGTTTGATTAAATGATGTTTATAATAATGTCATATTGTTAATTAGGTAAATTCCATTCTTTATGGACCTACCATTCTGCTTGGTACCACAGAGATAAGGAAATATTGATTAAAAAATAGCGTTTTGTCATCCATAAGCTTGACAATCTATGAACAAGACAGGCAAATGAATAGATGGGAGGTCACTGGAGAATGTGCATTTGCTTTAGCAGTACAAAGAACAGAACTATTCTGAAAGAGCACTGAACAGAAATACAGAGGCTTGCTATGAAACTTTGAATGTGAGACAGGGGAACTCAAAGAACACGAAAGGTTATAGAGACAAAGATGAGTGAATGTGTTTCTGGGCCGATGAAGAAGCCGGCTTAATTTGACAATTCTCCTTGTCAAACATGCATCACCTATCTGCTCACTTTTATCCCTTTCCCTTGCCTCCAGTCTGGTCACTATGTGCTGTCATCTAGATTATTACAATAAGTATGATTGGTCCCCTTACCAGGACGATAATTCATACAGCTGACACAATGATACGTTTTTTTCTTTTTCTGCTTAAAGATCAGACTTTTACTGGGCCCATATTCAGTTCCTCTAGAGTGGGTTTGGAATGCACTGACAGTATAATCCAAACTCCTACCAGGAACGTAAGGTCCTAAATAATCTGAATGACAAGACCTGCTCATTCTCTTCTTCTGGTATTTGCAGCCTTGCTAACTAGTCCAGTGTCACTACTTTTTGTTTCCGTAATCAAGATTGGAGGAACGCAAGCAGAGACAGCATTTGCTTAGCACTCTACAGCCACGGTTTGTGTTCTGTGCTCAAGTTTTTCACAAACCTTGCGTGTAACGTGTCATCACCATGTGAACATTGTGAATTCAAAGAGTGTAAGGTCACAGTTACAGAGCTGTAACTCAGCAATTACCATTTCAGAGGAAGGAAAGCTGTATAAAACATGAGAAGGATGAGCAAAAGACAATTTCAAATGTATATTAATAATAACAGTATCATAAATTTGATTATAATGAATACCAGGAAAGATATACCAGACAACCAATCCAGTTAGCCCTGTGTTAGTCAACGTCCAAATTGCTGGTACA